>SDVV010000292.1:0-34088 GCA_016164225.1 Gammarus roeselii | reverse complement strand
GTGGGACTGAGACAAGGCTGCGTGATGTCTCCCTGGCTGTTCAACCTCTATATGGATGAAGTGGTCAGGGAGGTGAACGCGAGTGTGCTGGGTCGTGGCTTGGAACTGTTGGAAGCGAATGGTCGGAGTTGGCAGTTGAGCCAGTTGCTATTTGCTGATGATACGGCCCTGGTTGCGGATTCGGAGGAGAAGCTATGTAGGCTAGTGTCTGAGTTTGGTTGAGTGTGTGAGAGGAGGAAGCGTAGAGTGAACGTCGGCAAAAGTAAAGTAATGATATGCTCGAGGAATGTCGATGCGAGCAAAATTAGTGTCACCCTAAATGGAGAGCTCATGGAGGAAGTTCAGTGTTTTAAGTATCTTGGCTCCCATGTGGACATAACTGAACTGGTGGAAACTGAATTGAAGGCGCGAGTGAAGGAGGGATGTAAAGTGTTGGGTGCACTAAAGAGTGTAATGAGCTGTAGGACGTTGATGATGGAAGCAAAGAGAGGGCTGTATGAGGGTGTTGTTGTCCCAACTGTACTCTACGGAGCTGAGGCTTGGGGGGTGAGAGCAGAGGAGAGAAGAAGGTTGAATGTATTCAAGATGAAATGTTTGAGGAGCATGGCTGAAGTAACGCTGAGAGACCGGATCACCAACGACGGGGTTCGAAACAGAACAGGGACGGTGAAGAAGTTGGAGGACAGAGTGGATTCGCGTGTTCTGAGATGGTTCGGGCACATGGAGAGGATGGATGAAGGGAGATTGGTGAAAAGGGTGATGAATGCTGAGGCGAGTGGTCGCAGGCCTAGAGGTAGACCGAAGTTAGGGTGGATTCATGGTGTGAAGCAGGCGTTGGGAAGGAGAGACATGAATGTGGAGGTGGCGAGAGAGCGTGCAATGAACAGGCGTGAGTGGAGAATGGTTGATTTTGACGCTGCTCTGGTGTGCTTTCCCGCCCTTGGCACCCCGCTGTCGGGATGGTCGTTGGTGGGAGGGGCCCGGCCATTATAACGCGACGGGGGTAAACCAGTGAAAACTGTCGGGCCCTGCTGCTGACGACGGATTCTCGGACTGCACTCGTGACCCAGAGTGTATGTTGAGGGGGTAACGGCCGGACCCTTGAGCACAAAAGGGCTAAGTTGTGTGAGTGTATGAGGGTGTGAGGTGCGCCTTGCCGTCGGCCACCCCCCTTTCTGGGGGATGCGGCCTAGTGTCTGTATCTGTATAAGAAAATAATGAATTATCATAGCGAGGCTATTCCTATGTATAAATTCTTTTACTAACCGCATAAGTTTCTTCAGAATACCTACTGGCTAATATTGCACAATGCATCATCAAATCACAGACAGATACACAAGAAACCAATTTGTATGAAATAATCCTATATAATGACTAGCAATGAAACATTAGCCGCATGAATACAATAGGAAACCACTCCAAGGGAGCAATCAGAGCATGATTCACAGCTCACCTTGTGTCCTCAGAGTTTGTATTTTATAACACTTGTGAATATCAATGCAATACAATGTTTATGCCACCCTCCAGTCACATTTTCAACACTCTTATTGTATTTCTTTGCTCAATCTGGAATGTAGCAAAGAGGAAATCATTGCAGAGTGGAAATACAAGTAGGACAGTATGATATCAACGAGAAGTTCGAGAATGTACTACTACAGTGGAACCACTCAGAAGGTCTTTGTACCGAACGTACAGTGAACTTTATGAGAATCAGCTGAAGTTTATTGACAGTTATTCTTACTTGGGACAATTAACGATCACTGACCAGTGTTAAAATGATGCTATCTCTCGATAAATACGGAAAATGTAAGGCGGTTGGCGATTAACACTTTGTGTGGCTAACAACAGCCGAGTTGCACTCTTTCTATTCTTTTATGCAAACTTTTCCTACAACTCCTCCTCTTTCAATTTTTGCTGTTCTCATGCGTGAAATTCCGTATCCTGAGTCCCCTCTTCATATTCCTCCTCAGCAGGTGTTGGGGCGCATTGCCCCCGGCACCTCAAGGAAGACTGCAAAACCTTGGGTCTCTGAAGCAGGGTAGGTAGTGTGTTGATTCCCATACTGCTATCCGGGGAGTGCTGGGACCAAATGGCCTCAGCACCTTCGAAGTTCATGTACTTACTGTTGCACTCGCACATGTTATTGACGTTCGTCACGTAAAGGACATTGACTTTACGCAGTAGTAAACCTAACTCCAACATATTAAGAGAGAAACAGACCAATTTGATGCAGCAAGTCTCGCTGTTTTGACTTTCGGTGCCAGAAGGACGATGGCTCCAGCGCGGTAGAAAGCCTCGTCCCTCTAATCTA
The DNA here is from genome assembly GCA_016164225.1 of Gammarus roeselii. Taxonomy (NCBI): domain Eukaryota; kingdom Metazoa; phylum Arthropoda; class Malacostraca; order Amphipoda; family Gammaridae; genus Gammarus; species Gammarus roeselii. Next base: position 31,777 of record SDVV010000292.1, on the reverse strand, counting down.
ATAGTTAGGGGTACGAACTATCCCCGTTTGAATGATTTTGAATATGGATCAGAAAACTGCTGATGCAGGAAGATCGTGTTATAAATGGAAATGATGTTTAAATCCTGTCCGTCGTTTCCACAATGAAAACTCATTGTATGTGTGTTGAGGTCAGATTAACATGCGTCTCTGTTCACTCGTAGGAAGAAGACATACAAAGTATTTGTATACATGTGTGGTCACGCTTGTCACTAAATTATGTACTCATGTCATGTATGTTACTCTTAGTGTCTCCACGAATCTTTGTTCTCAGGGTGTGTAATCTAAACGTATCGGTAGGAATGTTTGATTAACTTTGTTTATTTGTGATCAATCTTGTAGCTTAACTACCTCAAAAAAGAATCATCTTTCCAAACTTGAGAGAATTCCCAACTAGTTCACCTAAAGCGTGTTTCCTAACAATGCATTAGTTACTGTGCAAAACTTTCTTGACGTAAAATATTCCTTCCTCAGCGCCTGTTTTCGTTTCTGTCGTTTGGCATCGGCCTGCTGTCGGACATTGACATCGAAAGCGAACGGCTGCGGATGCTGGGCGACACGCGCTTCACGGTGTGGGCCTTCGCTAAGGTGGCGGGTGAGCGGGTAGGGATTGAAACCTTGGATGAATCTTAGCCACTAGTGTAATCATGTCTAGAGCTTTGCTGAGTGCACATAACCTGATATCCCAAGCAGTTATTGTTAGTCCACCTGACAGATTTGTGTAAATTTAACTGTGATTGTAATTTGCATTAATAACGGTGCTTTGGCAGGAGTAGGGTCAGAGAACCTGCTTCCAAGGAATTTGGTCTCTGACGATTCACTTTCAGGACAAATTGAATGCGTGATCAGCAAAAGATACCTTCGTAAGTGTGAAAAAACAACTAACCCTCCTCTCGCTGGTCTTTGCGTGCAGTGTATGCGTCGGTGATGTATCGGCATAGCTGGGATTTCCAACATGAAACGTGAGCATTGTCTGAGCTCTGTTTACGTAGGTGAAGGTACAGCATTTCCTTCAGTTCAGTGGGCGTTTTCTATTGAGTAATGCGGCCTATTGAACGAGGTGTTTGCGTACTTACCACAATGGTGAAATCTAACGTGGTTCAACTTTGGTGTTTCCGTACGTACCAGGTTGCGTTTCTATCCTAGTTGATGAGTGTGGCGCCATGCGCGAAAGGTTACCAAGGCAAATGCTCCACTCAGGTGGAGATGACCCTTAAACGTGTCTTGTTATCCAATTGGACGAGATACTTGCTAATGCATAATATAGTTAGATAGTTGCTGTTATTTGTTTGGCTTTGGTATCAAGCTGCCACTTGAGTTTTGTAAAACTATTGTTTATTTTTATTTATTTGAATGGATCTTTTAGCTTCTTCTCAAAACTCCCCTTCACTTCCCCCAACCCTTATTCCCCCAACCAAGCCGTAACATTTACCTTAACCCTTCACCTTCCTATACTTAATAAACTGGACTCTTCCCATTAAAGCGTGGCCCTCCTTTTCTAGCGCTGCGGAAGTACTCCGTAACCGTGTCCTTTAAGCGGTCAACGGATTACCAAGAACCGCTCGAACAGCTGCCGTCGGCTAAGGTTAGATCACTTCCTTCAAACATAAATGTTGCTGACAACGGGATCTCTAAAAATCATCGCTTTTTTGTAACTGATTCTTAAGAGTTGGTCATTTTACATGGTCAAGTTTCAACCCCTAAGCATGCAATTAAATACTTTTTAAACAATATGTATGTTAGCTCATAATTTTAAATTTTATTGTACTATCTTAATCTCAATATCTTGTGACGTGGGCAGAAACGACCGGCTTTCGTTCGTTCCCAAACAGTCCAAGAAGAGACGTTCTCAACGCCTCCCACGTCGCTCAAACACGGCAGCGTGCCACCCACCGGTCACCATAGGTCAGAGCGGCAGCAGCACAGGCAACTCAACCACAGCCTCTCCTGCGACGCAAGGTCTGTAAACAGTGTGATGTCCAATCACCAGATGTCAGGACAAACTGAAGCGCCATACAATTATTATTTAAAAAAAAAATTATCTGGAAAATTAAAACTTTCGTTATCTCGATTCTCTCGATAAGAAGCTATTTCTCTGTAATGTAGTGAGAGCCATATGGTTTGGCATTGTGCTTCTGCTTTTATTCGAATGAATCTTGAAGAGAAAACATTACAGAGACTTATTTACAAGAGAATCTTGAAAATATTTGTTGAACATATTTTTCGACCAATTTAGACCTTTGTCTGTTCTAACCTTACTCTGGTATCTCGAAATTTTCAAGTTCCTCAAATGTCCTCGAGTTTTCAGGTAATAATTTGAAAAATGGCTAAATGTCTGCTAGTTACGGCGTGGCGGCTCCTGCGCTTGGGGGTCTAAATGTCTTCTAGGTACAGCGGCGCGGCGTCTCCCGTTTCCCGCTGTATCGGCCGGCAGAAACCCCCAACCCTCTTCCACCCTACCTATATAAGCGGGCTCTGCCGAGCTTCATCATTCATAAGGGCTAGCAAAGCTGTTCTACCGTAAGGAGTGGATTGTTGAGATAGTAGGGGGAGGAGGAGGCCCCATATGGCTCTTACTACATTACAGATAAATAACTTTTTATCGAGTTTAAAAAAGTTATATTATCTTCCATTCCATAAGAGCCATATGGCTTAGCATGAAAAAATACCATCATGTAGGGCAAGCTGGCCTATGCCAGAAGAGTGCAGAAATTGGATGGATTGGCTGCATCTTAAACTGAGTGATCTTAAAGAAGCGCTTACTGTGCATGTACTGATGACCAGTTGTATAAATGGGAGTAATGACTGTAATCATAGGCCAGTTCAAGTATTGCTTGGTGCCTACCACATCCAATATACTAGCTCATTGCGGCCAAATGATATGCGGGCCTAGAGTATGAGCCCCGAAATAGTAAATTATGTACATCGTAATGTCACAAACTTTTGACGCGAGAGGGACTGTCCACCTGGTTCTCATTGAGACGCAAGGTGGGTTAGGGTTCCTCACTGCAAATAGGTACATGTGCCCGAACACGTGGGGCGACTTCCAGAATTCCTTGGATATGAAGGCTGATTTTCTGGCGTCGTGAGCTCTAGTGAAGGCATGCGGTGTAGCCTCATTGATAAACGAGCAGATGTAATGCCCCACCGATGATGTCTCGAGTTGTTTGCCTGAAGTAGGATGGATGAGCGACAATTCATTATTCGACGGACATCGTGCTACGTAGGCGTTAAGTATGGTCATAGGGCCCAGGCCGTGTGCCCGGACATCCGGCAGCAGTGGGGCAATTGAGATGAGCGGTGGCATGCGTGTGAGGGTCTGATTTCAGTACTGAAACTTGTCAGAGCTCAGAACGAGCACACATGGAGAGTTCTTGGAGAAATGTAGTCCTGTGCTTGCCGTTGCTGCAATCTTAGAGACCCTGTTTCCTGCTGTGAGAGCGACGAGCAACAGAGTCTTCTGAAAGAGCGCCAATAATGACGTCGTCTGAGTAGTGGAGCCAGGGGAGGCGAGCATGTCGAGAACCGGCTCCAGCTTCCACTGCGGCACGAAACGTCTTTGGGGTGGGATCTCGTGAAACTGGGCCTTTGCCAGTTCCTTGAAGATCGCCTCGCGGGTCGTGACGCCAAAGGTCGTCGCGAAGCGAGAGAGTTCTGTGAAGAAGTATCTCCGTGGCCATGTCCCTGCGGCGGTCAATGTGCTGTGAGGTCGGGGCGATGGGCCTGGCCTCTCCATTGACTGTTTCCCCTAGGAAGTCGAACTGTTGGGTGGGTTCCAGAATAGACTTCCCCAGGTAGACGTGGCAATCGAGCTTGAGGAGTATCCCGCAGGTCGTCTGGGTGGTGCACCGGACGTGATGTGCCGTCGGTGCCTGGAGCAGCCAGCCGTCGATGTGGAAGGCCTCATCTATCCCCTGCTTTTGGAGCAAACGAAGGGATAGCTTCGCGATCGTTGTAAAGACTTTTGGTCCCAGCTTGAAGCCGAATGGGAGAGCCGAGAAAAGGTTCCCGTTGGCTTTGTTGTTTGAAGGCCAGTAACTTTTGAAACCTGGGATGAATTGAGACGTGTGGGAAAGCGTTCTTGGCGTCCAACTTGGTGAACCAGAGAGGGGACTTCAGCACTGCTCGTATTCGTTGCAGGTTGGACACTCGAAACGCGGTTATTGGGATATACTTGTTGAGTTCTGAGAGGGCGATCAATAGGTGAACCCCTCCCGAAGCCTTGGGGACCGCAAAGATTTGAGATGCGAAAGCTGGTCATTTGGGTCCTGCCGTGATTGCGCCTTTATTCAGGAAATCTAACACGAGGGGGTTGAGAACGCTCTCGTGTTGTTGGTGCGAGACTGTGTAATCAAGAGGAAGGGGTCGTGGCGCCCCTCTCAAAAGAGGCCTTTGGACAGAAATCGTTTGACCCAAGACGTAGCTTTGCGCCCGTGTGCTTGATGACTCCTGAGGGCCGTCGGAAGAGCGTTAGTACTTGCAAGAAGGAGAGCGGTCCCTATTTCCACAGTCACCTGAGGACTTGGAACAGGGTGGAGTGCTCATACGAACAATGCAGTGACTTCGGGGAACTTGCGTGCCATCCGTAAGACGGGATCACGGATGCGAGCAAGAAAACCCGTCAGTGACGCGCTGAGGACCTAGCCGCGCAGGGTCTGAGCGACCTAAGCGCGGAGCTGGAGATCCTTCGTACATACTTCTGCCGGGATGTGTCAATGAAAAAGCGGTCTTGCCCCTAGTGGTCTCGAAGCGAGCTTGTGGGGGCCTCGATTCTATGGCAGCCTGATGTAAGGCGCGAAGTGTGCATTCAACCCTGAGTCGAGCTTCTTTTCATTGGGTAGGATTGCCTGGAGGCGCTGTCATGGCTGAGGTATATGTTGCTCTCGACTAACCAGGATGCGTGACCTTACGAATAAACCGTAGTGCCGTATGCACTCGGTATGGTATTCATTGTTGGGCACAATGCGCGCATGTGATGCGGTCATCTGATGACTCGCCATCGCCGTCTGTTGCTGAAATGATTTTGTGTGATGGTAAATTTTTTGTCGACAAAATTTTGTGTTGAGTAATTTTGTTTCTACCAACTTTTGTGGCGGCAAAATTAGTGTCAACAAATTTGTCAATAAATTTATGTGTCAACAAATTATGTCGACAATTTTTGTGTTGACAATTTTTGTCGACAATTTTTTTGTCGACAATTTTTTTGTCGACAATTTTTGTGTCGACAATTTTTGTGTCGACAATTTTTGTGTCGACAATTTTTGTGTCGACAATTTTTGTGTCGACAATTTTTGTGTCGACAATTTTTGTGTCGACAATTTTTGGGGCGACAATTTTTGTGGCGACAATTTTTGTGGCAACATTTTTTGTGTCCACAATTTTTGTGTCCACAAATTTGTCGTGTCAACATTTGTTGTCGACAAATTCTCGTGTCGACCAATACGTGTCAGCAAAAACCTTGTGTTGTTGTAGGGCGTGCCTACTACTATTGGTTGTATTATAAAATTTTCTGTTAGCCTGTTTCAGTCTTGAATTTACTAAATAGAAATGTCCTATTTTGTTTCAGAATTTAAAGTTCATGATTATAGCTGCACTGGCAGACAAATGGAGATAGTGGTCCTCGACTGTATTGTGTGGTGATGAACCAATTTTAGCCATGCTGCTGATAGTCGTTGCAGATTCCATAACTACTCTTGGTTGCCTCGGCTCCTTTATTGTGCAGTTTGTTTTGTGAAGTATAGTGAAACTTGTGAATGCATTTTGATTCTTCCGTTTGGTACACCTGGTCCCCTTATCGAATAAATTTGTTTGGTGGATACCTTTCTAGATCCGTTTGCTAGAGGACTGTCTGTGAGACATGAACCACTAAAGTGTTGACACATTAAAATTTATGTTTTGACAAATTTGTGGTTTGACAAATTTGTGTTTGTACAAATTTTTGTATAAGCAAACTTCTGATTAGACAAATTTCTGTTAGGACAAATTCCTCTTTCTACAAATTTCTCTTCCTACAAATTTCTGCTCTGACTGATTTCTGTTTCAATAATTTCTGTTCCGACAAATTTCGGTCTGAACATATTTCTGTCGTGACAAATTTCTATTCCAACAAATTTCTGTCTACAAATTTCTGTCTATACAAATTTCTGTCTCTACAAATTTCTGTCTCCACAAATTTCTGTCTCCACAAATTTCTGTCTCCACAAATTTCTGTCTCCACAAATTTCTGTCTCCACAAATTTCTGTCTCCACAAATTTCTGTCTCCACAAATTTTTGTCTCTACAAATTTCTGTCTCTACAAATTTGTCTCTACAAATTTCTGTCTCTACAAATTTATGTCTCTACAAATTTCTGTCTCTACAAATTTCTGTCTCTGCAAATTTCTGTCTCTGCAAATTTCTGTCTCTGCAAATTTCTGTCTCTACAAATTTCTATTTCTACAAATTTCTATTTCTACAAATTTCTGTCTACAAATTTCTGTCTCTACAAATTTCTGTCTCTACAAATTTCTGTCTCTACAAATTTCTGTCTCTACAAATTTCTGTCTCTACAAATTTCTGTCTCTACAAATTTCTGTCTCAACAAAATTCTGTCTCAACGATAAATTTCTGCAACGATAAATTTCTGCAACGACAAATTTCTGTTACGACAAATTTCTGTTACGACAAATTTGTGTTTAGACAAATGTCTGCCTCGACAAATTGCTGTCACGACAAATTTATGTTATGACAAATTTATGTTATGACAAATTTCTGTCTTGACAAATTTCTGTCTGGACAAATTTCTGTCTGGACAAATTTCTGTCTGGACAAATTGCTGTCTCGGCAAATTTCTGTCCCGACAAATTTCTGTCTCAGCAAATTTGTCTCAAAAAATTTCTGTCACTACAAATTTCTGTTACAACAAATTTCTGTTATGACAAATTTGTGTTTGAACAAATTTTTCTCTCGACAAATTTCTGTTCCAACAAATTTCTGTTTCAACAAATTTGTGTTTCAAAAAATTTGTGTTCTGACATTTCTGTTTTGACCAAGTTCTGTTCAGACCAAGTTCTGTTTTGACCAAGTTCTGTTTTGACCAAGTTCTGTTTTGACCAAGTTCTGTTTTGACCAAGTTCTGTTTTGACCAAGTTCTGTCTGAACAAATTTCTGTTACAACAAATTTCTGTTTCAACATTTCTGTTCTGACAAATTTTAGTCTCAACAAATTTTCGTTTAGACAAATTTGTGTTCCGACAGATTTGTGTTCCGACAGAGTTGTGTTCCGACAGAGTTGTGTTCCGACAGATTTGTGTTTCCACAAATTTTTGTTTAGACAAGTTTCTGTTTTTACAAATTTGTGTTGCGACAAAATTCTGTTCCGACAAATTTCTGTCTCAACAAATTTCTGTGTCGACCAAGTTCTGTTTCGACAAATTTCTGTTACGACAAATTTCTGTTTCAACATTTCTTTGTCTCAGCAAATTTCTTTGTCTCAACAAATTTCTGTTCTAACAAATTTCTGTTCCGACAAATTTGTGGTCCGACAAATTTCTGTTTTGACAAAATTGTCATGAAAATTTTTATTTTGACATTTGTGTTTTGAAAAATTTGTGTTATGACAAATTTGTGTTTTGAAATTTGTGTTATGACATTTGTGTTTAGACAAATTTCTGTTTGGACAAATTTCTGTTTCGACAAATTTCTTTTTCGATAAATTTCTGTTCCAACTAATTTCTGTTTAGACAAATTTATATTTCAACAAATTTCTGTCTGACAAATTTCAGTTATGACAATTTTCTGTCTCGACAAATCTGTAACTTCAAATTTCTGTCATGACAAATTTCTGTCTCAACAAATTTTTGTTTCAACAAATTTCTCTTCAGACAAGTTTGTGTTACAACATTTTTGTTTTGACCAAGTTCCGTCTCAACAAATTTCTGTTTCTACAAATTTGTCTCGACAAATTTCTGTTATGACAAATTTCTGTTTCAACAGTTCTATTTTGACAAATTTCTGTTCCAACAAATTTGTTCCAATAAAAATTTTTTGTGACATTTCTATTTCAACAAATTTCTGTTTGGACAAGTTTCTGTTTAAACAATTTATGTTTAGATGAGTTGCTGTTGTGACAAATATTTGTCTCGACAAATTTCTGTTACAACAAATTTCTGTTACTACAAATTTCTGTTACTACAAATTTCTGTTACTACAAATTTCTGTTGCTACAAATTTCTGTTACTACAAATTCATAATATGACAAATTTGTGTTCTGACAAATTTCTGTTAGACAAATTTCTGTTAGACAAACTTCTGTTTAGACAAATTTCTGTTTAGACAAATATCTTTCACAACAAATTTCTGTTGCGAAAATTTTCAGTTATGACAAATTTCTGTTCCGACAAATTTCTGTCTCAACAAATTTCTGTCATGACAAATTTCTATTTCAACCAACATCTGTTCGACTAATGTATTTTCTGACTAATTTTGGTCACGACAAATTTTTGTCTCAACAAAATTCTGTTCAACAAATTTCTGTCTCAACAAATTTGTGTTTCATCAAATGTCCTCAAAAAATTCATGTTCCAACAAATTTCTCTTCCAAAAAATTTTGGTTTAGGACCAAGTTTTGTCTTGACAAAGTTCTGTCTCGACAAATTTCTGTCATGACAAATTTCTGTCCCAACAAATTTTGATTTCAATAAATTTCTGTCTAGACAAATTCCTGTTATGACGAATTTCTTTCATGACAAATTTCTGTCCCAACAAATTTATTTTTTGACAAATTTCTGTTCAGACAAATTTTGGTTACAATAAATTTCTGTTTCAACAAATTTGTTTTGACAAATTTCTATTTCAACAAATTTCTGTTCAGACAAATTTCTGTTTTTATGAATTTCTGTCAACAAATTTCTGTCATGACAAATTTCTGTCATGACAAATTTCTGTCATGATAATTTTCTGTTGTGGCAAATTTATGTTGTGGCAAATTTCTGTTCTGACAAATTTGTTTTCCAACCAATTTGTGTTCCAACAAATTTCTGTCAACAATTTTCTGTTGTGACAAATTTCTGTTTTGACAAATTTCTGTTTTGACAAATTTCTGTAGAGACAAATTTCTGTTATGACAAATTCCTGTTATGACAAATTTTGGTTTTGACAAATTTCCGTTACAAGAAATTTCTGCTCAGACAAATTTCTATTCTGACAAATTTCTGTTATGACTAATTTCTGTTTTGACATTTCTATTTCAACAAATTTCTGTTAAGACAAATTGCTGTTTTGACAAATTTTTGTCTCAACAAATCTATGTCAACAAATTTCTGTTCCAACAAATTTCTGTTCCAACAAATTTCTGTTCCAACAAATTTCTGTTTCAACAAATTTCTGTTTCAACAAATTTCTGTTCCAACAAATTTCTGTTCCAACAAATTTCTGTTTTGACAAATTTCTGTTTTGACAAATTTGTGTTATGACAAATTTGTGTTATGACAAATTTGTGTTCCAACAAATTTCAGTTTGACAAACTTCTGTCAAGACAAATTTCTTATGACAAATTTCTTTCGGGACAAATTTCAGTTTTTATCAATTTGTTCCGACAAATTTCTGTCTCGACAAATTTGTGTTTCCTCAACATTTTGTCTCCTCAACATTTTGTCTCGAAATATTTATGTTTTGACAAATTTCTCGTGCAATAAATTTGTGTTGTGACAAATTTCTGCTTTGACCAAGTTCTGTCTCGACAAATTTCTGTCCTAGCAAATTTCTGTTTCTGTAAATTTATGTTTCGATAAATTTCTGTTTCAACAAATTTCTGTTTCAACAAATTTCTGATTCAAGAAATTTCTGCTCCAACAAATTTCTGTTTCAACAAATTTCTGTTTCAACAAATTTCTGTTTCAACAAATTTCTGTTTCAACAAATTTCTGTTTCAACAAATTTCTGTTACAACCAATTTCTGTTTCAACAATTTTCTGTTTTGACAAATTTCTATTCCAACAAATTTATGTTTTGACATACTTCTGTTACGATAAATTTCTTTTTGGACAAATTTCTGTCTCGACAAATTTCTGTTGTGGCAAATTTCTGTTCTGACAAATTTCTGTTCTGACAAATTTCTGTTCTGACAAATTTCTGTTCTGACCAATTTCTGTTTTGACATTTGTGTTTTGACATTTCTGTTGATGAATTTCTGTCCCAACAAATTTCTGTTATGGCAAATTTAGGTTTTGACAAATTTCTGTTTAGACAAATTTGTGTTGCGACAAATTTCTGGTATGACAAAGTTCTGTCTAGATAAATTTGTTATGACAAATTTCTATCTCAACAAATTGCTGTTTCCTTAAATTTCTGTTGCAACAAATTTCTGTTGTGACAATTTTCTGTTGTGACAAATTTGTCAGAACAAATTTCTGTCACAACAAATTTCTGTTATGACAAATTTCTGTTTTGACAAATTTATGTTGTGACAAATTTCTGTTTCAAAAATTTTTTGTTCAAACAAATTTCTGTCTCGACAAATTTCTGTGCTGACCACTGTCTGTGGCGACAACATTTTTGTGTTAACAGATTGTATGTGTTGACAAAATTTTAGTGTCGACAAATTTTGGTCACAACAAATTTCTGTTTAGACAAATTTCAGTTACGACAAATACCGGTCTCCACAAATTTCTGTCGTGACAAATTTATGTGTCGACCAATGTCTGAGTCGACAAATTTAGAGACTACAAATTTTGTGTCTACAAAATGTTTGTGTTGACAAATTGTGCGTGTCGACAAACTTTAAGTGTCGACAAATTTCTGTTTCGACAAATTTTGGTTCCGCAAAATTTGTTTTCGACAAATTTCTGTCACGACAAATTATATGTAGACAAATTTTGTGTTGACAAATTAGCAGTGGCAACAAAATTTATGTGTCTGCATATTTTGCGTGTCTAGAACATTTTTTTGCCGTCAAATTTCTGTGCCGAAAAATTTCTGTCCAAACAAATTTCTGTCCAAACAAATTTCTGTCCAAACAAATTTCTCTCCAAACAAATTTCTCTCCAAACAAATTTCTCTCCAAACAAATTTCTGTCTAGACAAATTTCTGTCCTGATAAATTTCTGTCCTGACAAATTTCTGTTTTGACAAATTTCTGTGTCAAGAAATTAAATGTCGACAAAATTTTGTGTTGACATTTTGCGTGTCAACAAAACTTCTCTGCAGACAATTTTTTTGTCAATGAATTTATGTAGCGACAAATTTTGTCTCACTAGGACTAGGCACAAGAACACTGAAACAGCAAATTCAGTACGTCTGGGCATTTGCCGATCCCATCCGTGGCTCCGTAGAGGCAGTGGGTCACAAATCCACTGCCCAGAAGGGCCGCCACTTACTGAATCTAATCCTTTCAAGAGAATGCAGAGACCCTGTGGGTCTTAGTGTAGCGGGAGCTCAGTGGTAGCTGTGCCTCCAACAAGCAGCATCGACGAATGAATGATGGAGTAGGGGTATGGGGGTTTCGGCCGGCCGAGACAGCGGGAGGCGGGAGACGCAGCGCCGCTGCACTTTGAAGACATTTAGACCCCAAGCGCTGGAGACGCCACGCTGTAACTAGCAGACATTTAGCGGCAGGCTGCCATTTTTTTTATAATTACTTGAAAACTTGAGGACATTTGAGAAACTTGAAAGTTTCGAAGTTCCAGAGTAAGTTTGAAAGAGGCAAAGGTCTAAATCGGTCGAAAACTATGTTCAACAAATATTATCAAGATTCTCTTCTAAATGCGTCTCTGTAATGTTTTCTCTTCAAGATTCATCCGAATAAAAGCAGAAATACAATGCTAAACTTTATGGCTCTTATGGAATGGAAGAGAAAGCCAAAAAGCTCCACCCCAGCTCCACTGCACTAGAAAGCCTTGACACTCTAATCTAATCTATTGAAGTACTACAGAAAAATGGAGAAGAAACAAAAACAATGATCGCATTTGATTTTTATTTATTTTAAATTTCCATATTTTGTCTCCAGGGTGGAGCAGGATGCAGATGAATCAGACTCATCCCAGTCTAGCATCTCCTTGGGGCAGTTTCCCAGTCTTGAAAAGGTGGTCAAGGCGGATAAGAAAGAAACGGAGTTTCAAGAGGCCATGGGCAAGGAAAATGAAGCACCGCGAGATCTCTCTTCTGGTTCAGGTGATAATAGCTTGACAATCAGTACTTCGAACAAGGATGAAGGAAAAATCATAGATGGAACGCTAGACACTGCTTACGAAGACGCGTCTTCGTCTCTTCCTGTGGCTAGCAAGCGCAAGAAGACCTCTACTCGTAAGGCCGACTACTCTCACTTGCCACACTATCAGGATATGCTCCAGGTTTCCAACTACGAGAATGCGGACGAGTCGTCAGAGAGACAGAACAACGCCAATGAGACGAGGAAACTGACAGTGCTAGAGAAGCCTTTGCCTGCGGACTGGGAGACCATCAGCGGTAAGAAAACTTGCTTAATATTGCTAGAAAATTGGATAATGAATATAAACAACAGGTTTGAATCGAGTGAAGGGTGAACAAAGTTTTTTTGCTCATGCCCTTTTGTTTGGTTTGGTCTGAAGACTGATTTCTTCCCGGATATTATGTTTACTTGTAATATTTTATTGGGATTCATGATCTACATTATAATACGCTAATATTTTTACGTATGTTTGTCTACGACCATGATCTGCATCGTGGCTATAGGACCGATTGTGATGAAATTTGGTGTGCTTGGGGTACCCTCGGCCACACGACTTAGCAAAGGTGGTGGAGCTTGGTTTGACTTATATTGGTCTAATTGATTACAAGGAACCAACTTCAACGGTGCTTGTGATGCATGCTGAAAGCCTCAAATTTTCTCAGTAAATAAATTAGGAAATATATTTGTTGAAACCTAGCCTGGCTCCGTGAGCTCATCGAGATCCCGAAAACCGATTTTTGAAGAAGAATAAAAAAAATATGTCAACAGGGTGAACAAGAACTGATAGTTATCTACGTGTGGAGAGTTGATTCAAGTGCAGTGTGGTTAACTAATTATACAACACCTTACCATTTGTTTACAAACTGATGTTGATCATTAAATCGGTGTTTTTATGTGTGGGAATAAAATTTACCTTTTATTGAATTTCATTGTATAAAGATGCATTCCGATGACATCTCCGAGAATGGTACAGCTGCTGTCGGAGGTAAAAAAGTTCTTTGTGGTTGAGATCAAGCTAAAATTACTGTGAGAAATAGCTTGCACCAGCTGTCCGTTTGCTAACCAGTCATTTTACATCAAAATAAACGCCTCGGTTATCTAACATACCACCTACGAGTCGTACTCGGGCCAGATAGCTACGCACGGAGTTGTAACTATCAAATATCATGGAGACGCGCAAGGGTCAGAATGACATGCAATGTTCAAGACACATAGACGGGTCAGGGACACATACTGAGGTCAGAATTTTATACAAGTTTCAGAGACACGGGAATCAAAGAAATGCTCTGATCGGAGACACTCATGCGACATATCGAATGTGCGAGGAATTTTTAGGTAATTGATGAGATCGTGATCGAAGTTTTAGAATAAATAAAATTCATTTGTTCATGGATTATTTGACGAGCATAATTTGGATCCATTACTAACACAGCACGCGTCTGGAAATAGTTTTGCTAGACTCCTAACCGTGAAAGTTTCACAGGTACTGCTAGTACCGTCTGATAACGTATGTGTGAGGTAGGCAGCTAACTTTTTCCATTCAATGTGCAGTCCAAGTCATAATTTATTTCTTGTTGCATAGTTAAAATACTCAAGAAATTCTTGTTTGATGGGGGAAAAAAAATCGAATTTGGTGAACCTTCTGGACAGCTACTCTTTGGTTGCCTAAATGTCTATTCAAGAACATACATTTTTGTTCGTTCTGTTCCACGTCTACTGTATTATATATGATGGACATCTTTATTCAGATATTTTTTATCCTGTCTCAGAAGTGTTCAAGGAGTAAATGTTGCATATCAGATCTTGTTCAACATTGCCCTAGCTCAAGAAGTAACCAGTCACTATTTTAATTGCGTCTCTTTCAGTATTGCTTCAGCTTGAGTAATAACCAGTTACTTTAATCAAGTCACTTCTCTATCGCATTGCCTCAGCTCTAGTAATAACCAGTCACTCTGATCTAATTGAATCTCTTGCAAAATTGTCTCAGCTCATGTAGTAACAAGTCACTCTAATTTACTTGTATCTCTTTCTGTACTCTACTTTTAATAATTTACATAGTCCATTTTTCCTTTCCTCTCCCAACAACTGCCATTCCTCCCTGCCTTTTGACCTGCCGGACTCCCCCGTTTCAGGAGAGTTCTTGATGGTGTACGCCGTGTACCAGTCTCACATCAGCAACAACGTGTTGTTCGCCCCTCACGCCTCGCCTGATGACGGCATCATCTGGCTCTTCCTAATGCCAGGTAGCATGAGCCGACCCAACGTCATTAAGGTCAGTTATGCCAACTCTTATCTGCAGAGGTCTTGAAGGCTTATTTTGTTTATTCATACCCATGCATAGCTGTGGGTAACGAATAAAGCAAAGAGGCAAGAGATTAGTGAAATGTTTGTGAGGAGGAAGTTAGATGTGTTGGCTCTGAGTGAAACTAAGCTGAAGGGTAAGGGCGAGTGGGAATTTGCAGTGGTAAGTGGAAAAAGTCAAGTGTGTATGAAGGTTGAGCACGAGAAGGTGTGATGTTGTTATTGATTGATCGACTGACTAGTAGCGTTACACGAGTGTAAGAGGTGTCCTCAAGATTGATGTGGGTGAAAGTGAAGTTAGGCTTAGAAAAATGGTGATTTGTTAGTGCGTATGGACCTGGTAACGAGAGGTGTGAGGAGGAGAAAAAACAATTTTGGACTGACCTGAGCAAGTGTATGGAAAGTTTTTGAAGCCAATTCAATGTGGTTATACCGGGTGACTTCAATGTGAGAGTTGGGGATACAGTAGTGGATAATGTGATAGGGAGGTACGGCGTTTCTGGTATTAATGACTTCAAAAAGCGAGATATCCACATGTACACACGAGTAAGGATGGCTTATGGTGCAGTTTTGGAGAGAGCGCTGATGGATTTTGTGCTGATTTCGAGAAGAGTGGTGGGGATGCTGTTGGATGTGTGGGTGTTGAGAGGGGAGGGCGGAGGAGTCTCTGACTATCTGCTGGTGGAAGGAAGATAAATTGTGGAGCATAGGTGGAAGGGAAATAATTGTGTTTACAAGTGTAGGAAGACAACAACAGTTCTATTGGCGCAAGCTAAGTTGCCTTTTGATAGCAAGAAGATTAGTTCTGGAGTAAAACGTCTATGAGAGCATCATGTGTCATTTTGGTTTTATAACTTCAACAAAGGGAGCAGTTTAGCTATTTATCGTTGATTTATGTTGAACTTGTTGAGCTGCGACTTGAATTCTTCGATTGTATTGCTGTTTACAACCTCCACTGGAAGTTTGTTCCATTCTTCGGCAAATCGATACGTGAAGAAACTGCACGTGATGTCGAGTTAGAAACGTTTTCCAATGATTTTGTATCCACTGTTCCTAGTCACTCCGTTCGTATCTAGTGAAAATGCTCGCTCGGTCGACGTTTTCCTTACCCTTCATAATCTTCCACACTTCGATCATGTCACCTCTGACTCGACGTTTCTCTAGCGAATAGAGATTGAGTACACGTAGCCTGTCTTCCTACGATTTATTCCACAGCGAAGGGATGAGTTTGGTAGCTCTGCGTTGAACCTTCTCTAATTTAATAACGCCTCTCTAAGATATGGAGACCTGAATTGAACGGAATAGGAGGAGGAAGTGAGGTAGTGGAAGTGAGTGAGCTAAATGGGACAAGCAGAGCTCAGAACTTCCAGCGGGCGTTGAGGGAGGAATATGACAACGTGAGAGGGCAGGACCTGCAAAATGTGGAGGGCATGACACCATAGACGTTCGCCGTGTTAAGGACGTTGACTTAGCGCAGTATTAAACCTTAACTTGAACATTTAAAAAGAAGAAAAACAAAGACTAACTTGATGCAGCACTGTTTGCTGGTTTAACATTCGGCGCCAGAAGGACGAAGACTCCAGCGTGCTAGAAAGCCTCGTCACTCTAATCTAATGTCTTGGCTTTGGGTTTGTCTGCTGGATGCTCCATCTCCTTGTGGGTGGTTCTTGCACTTTTTTTACGTCATTTATACGGTTTGTTCATATGATAGCCAATGGTGCGCACTAATTCCAGTTCCTATATCTGTGTTAACGAAGCTGTTCTCAATATTAAACTGGCGCGCATGGCTGTGCTGGCCTCTCCTGGCTCTGATGCTCCGCACCGGTTTGCGGCGCTGCTGGGGAGGCTGCAAAGGTGAAAGCTACTGAACATTTGTTTTGTGGCGTGCGTGGTACCGATTGAGTGGTGCAGTGCCTGCATTGTCCCGCTGTATAAGGGCAAAGGAGATCAAAATGAATGTTGCAACTCAAGAGGTATCGGTTCGTTATGTGTGGTCGGTAAGTTGTATGGGAGAGTGCTGATGAAAAGGATTAGAGAAAGTACGGATTGCACAATTGAAGAAGACCAGTGTGGCTTTAGGAGTCGTAGAGGGTGTGCCGATCAGATTTTTGCAATTCTACTGGTCTGTGAGAAGTACCTTGCAACGGGAAAGGATGTGTTCTGAGCCTTCGAGGATTAATAGAAATCATACGACAGGATTGACAGGGAAGCGCTGTGGAAGGTGTTGCGTTTGTATGGTACAAAATTCCTAAGTTGGCGGCTGAGCATATGTCAGAGTGGGAAGCGAGGTGACTGATTGGTTCACAGTGTACGTCTGAGACGAGGCTGCGTGATGTCTCCCTGGCTGTTCAATCTTTACACGAGTGGAGTGGTCAGGCAGGCGAACGCGAGTGTTCTGGGTCGTGGCTTGGAGCTGTTGGAAGCAAATTGGCGGAGTTGGCAGTTGAGCCAAATGCTGTTTGCGGATGAGACGGCGCTGGTAGCGGATTCAGAGTAGAAGCTATGTACGCTAGTGTCTGAGTTAGGTAGAGTGTGTGAGAGGAGGAAGCTTCGAGTGAACGTGGGTGAAAATAAAGTAATGAGATGCTCGAGGACTGTTGATGCGAGCAGAAATAGTGTCCTCTTAAATTGAGAGCTGTTGGAAAAAGTCAGTGTTACGAGTATCTAGGCTTCCATGTGGAGAAGACTGAACTAGTGGAAACTGAGGTGAAGTCGCGAGTGAAGGAGGGGTGTAAAGTGCTGGTTGCGCTGAAGAGTGTAATGAGCTGCAGGACGTTGGGGCTGAAAGCAAAGAGAAGGTTGTATGAGGGTGTCGCTGTCCCAACTGTGCTACACGGAGCTGAGACTTGGGAGTGAGAGCAGAAGAGAAAAGAAGGTTGAATATTTTCGAGATGAAATGTTTGAGGAGCATGGCTGGAGCGTCGGTGAGAGACAGGATCATTAACGACGTGGTTCGAATCCGAACGGGGATGGTGAAGAAGTTGAAGGACTGAGTGGATTCGCGTATTCTGAGATGGTTCAGGCACATGGTGAGGATGTATGAACGGAGATTGGTAAAAAAGGTGATGAAGGCAGAGGCGAGTGGCCGTAGGCCTAGAGGTAGACCTAAGTTCGGGTGGATGGATGGTGTGAAGCAGACGTTAGGCCGGAGAGACTTGAATGTGAAGGTAGCGAGAGAACGTGCAATGAATAGGTGTGAGTGGTTGTGAATGGTTGATTTTTGACGCTGCCCTGATGTGCTTTCCCGCTTTTGGCGTCTTGTTGAGAAACAGAATGGCCGTGGGTGGGTGGCTCGGTCATCGTGACGCAGCGGGGTATACCAGTCACGCTGTCGGGCCTTGCTGCTGACACGGACCTCGGACCGCACTCGTGTTGTGGGGTTTCCCACCGGACCCTTCAGCGCAAAGGGCTAACTTGTGAGCGTGTATGTATATTTGATCCATACATAACTTGTCGCGAAATTATAGATTACTTGCAAATCGTAGTTTGGTAACTTGGCTTGGGAGTGTCCAAAAAACGTGATCTGGATTATTTTCTTATATTGCGTTCAGTGGATTGTACAATTCCGACGACTTCTTACTGTAACTTTTCCCATCATTCATTATCAAGTATTTTCTAGAAAAATCTTTTTTTTTTTTTAGAATACCTATGTTATTTTTCTCCCAGCTCTATCAGGAAGACATTGTTTACCACAGTGCTCAAGTTTTTTTATATGAATGATGAGTGTCATACATGATTAGAAACATGGAAAGGATTCTGACCGGGACTTGAGAAAAGCGTATGCCCGTGTCTGTTCGTCCGTTTGTTGTAACGCTCGGGCAAAAATCGGGCTATCTTGCCGGTCTTATTATTTGCGCCTTTAACTGAGTGTATGTTGAGGGGGTACCGGCCGGACCCTTTAGCACAAAAAGGCTAAGTTGTGCGAGTGTGAGCGTATGAGGGTGTGAGGTGCGCCTTGCCCTCTCTGGGGGATGCGGCCTAGTGTCTGTATCTGAATTTAACTAACCAGAAACTATTTTCAAAATACAATGAATTCGCTAATAAGGCGTGAATATTGGCGCTTGATATTTCAAATGCAAGAACGAGTCCATACGCAGATATGCACGTCAGTCTAAATTTTTTTTTTGGTTTTAATTTGAACTCTGAGCAATTTTATTGCTCACTTCCGACGGGGCGTTTGGGGCACTAAGTCATGTTTCAGGTCCTTCCCTTCATGCCATAAACGAGAGCCTATTTTAGAATGCGAAGTCATAGTTAACAATGTGTGAATTGACGTTTTTTAGCTTGAAATATAGAGCAGAATGACAGACCGATACGCTGAGCTTGACTTCTTCTATTTAAACCATTGGCCAACCAAGCCCCGAAGAGCGATTGCCGTTGCTTACGTTCGTCTGTCCGCCCGTCACACTTTGAAACGCTAAGGCTTCGTCGACGATCCCTTGTCGTGCCCATCCGAAGAACCTCACTGCTTTTACTGCAAAGTAAGCGGTCACCCTACGGGACACGAAGACTGCCCCCAGGACAAGACTTAGAGGGAGATCCTGCAATACCAAACTGAGCACAAAGTCGGGCGACGAGAGGCTGCGGCCGCGATTCGCTCCCCCCAGGCTGACCCTCTCACCCAGGAGAGAAGATCAGCATCATTCCCTACCCACTTCCTCATAACGCTTGTAGAAAGCGGTGCAAACAAAGTTGCTTCCTAAATGAACCCATTCACCATGATGAACTCGCTCTCCAAACAACTGGGAGGCAGACCGATAAACATGAACTGACCAGGAAAGAAGTATTTGGATGACGTCGTAAATATCGAGCAAAGTAACGCTATACAAAGTATTAACAAAATAGACAAACACAAAGTAACTGTCGAAATACATTAGGAAATCACCAACATTTTCCTTGCAGAATGGATCAAACCACGAAACATCCACACCACCGCATATCAAGTCACTTTTCCGGGACGTGACACACCGGAATTCATAGCAATCCCGGGCAAACAGGGAAGAACAAACACTCACCCAGTGGCGACATGGCCTGCAATGTGCAAAAAATGATGGAATACGGCCACGTCGTCAAATACTGCCAGCCATAAATACACCAACATTGTAAGAGGTGCGCCGGCGAGCATGACCGAAAGGACTGCACAGCCCGCAAATCTAAATGCGACCACTACTCCTGCCTCCATGAGGCAGGCGACCGCGACTGCCCAAAGCAGATGGACCAAAAAGCAATGACAATCATACAAAATGACAGCAGAGTCACACGAAAACAAGCCATCCAAATCTTTTACGACCAAAACCCAAACTGATGTAATTTAAATTACGCCAAAGCAGTTAAATCCACAACTAAGTCTACCCCACCAGACAACACTGGCGTACCGTTAACACAAACTATTACCATGACCCCAACACCCCTCTCCAGTACTAACAATACTACAACCAGCCCAGCGACCGCCCTCGTAATAGAGGCGGGCGTCCCAAGCAATGAATCCACCGGTGCCCAGGAGAGCACTGCGATGGATGCTGCCATGGTCGACTACGAGGAGATGTACAATAACCCGAAAATCAAAAGTCCAAGAGACGAAGATTCCTCCGACGACGACCGCGAGAGACGCGACACCCTCTCGCCACGAAGCAAAAAGATTAGCAGCATCCCACAAACCACAGCTCGCCTCGATCAGAGCGTTGAACAACTTCTGACCGTCTTGACTGCAACCGGTAGGAATTCCTAAAACTACTTAAGGAAGAATATCTAGAGCACTACCATATATACACAGACTACTCCAAAATCGCAGATGGAGTGGGAGCCGCCGCTGTGTGCGGGGACATCCTACTCTCGGCCACCCTCCCACAAGAGGCCTCCGTGTTTTCTGCGCAGCTCCACGCACTCGTACTAGCTATCTCTATTGCCAAAACAGATCGCCTCCCCAAATACGTCGTATTCTCAGACAGTCAAAGTGTCCTCACTCAGCTTGAAACACTGCTCTACGAACATCACGTTCTACGTAAAATGCAGCTCGATCTATCTCTTCGTGATGCCAGAGACGGATCAGGCAATTGAATTGTGCTGGATCCCCGGACAAGCGGGAATAAGAGGAAACGAACTTGCGGACTCGCATGCTAAACTGGGATTTACTTACCAAGAACAATTTTTCGCAATGCTTTTTTGGGACTGGTTCCCTATCATCAACTTCCATATAACATCCGCGACGGGATGAAATGTGGCAACAGAGTGGACAAAAAATTATTTCAGTCAAACCCTCAGTCGGAGAATGGGAAACTAAGTTCACCAACAGGAAAGACCTAGGGTTCATCTACCGCTTGTGCACGGAACACACGTGAATAACTCAAAACCACCTGATGAATGTCGACACAGGACCAATTGCTCCACCATGTCCCTGTTGCCACCAAGCGGCTATCAGCGTGAAACACCTACTGATGGATTGCGACGCACTTGCGACGGCCCGACGAGCGTTCTTAAATCCCCGTGCAACCAACAAAGCCTACTCACTGACCCAACCTACCGTGAAAAGCTTGTCGCTTTCGGAAACCACACCGGACGATACGAAGCTGTCTAAACCCCAAACACTTGTGCAAGTGAGGCGGTCTCTCCACCCCATTACACGGAGTGATAACAATATATTTACAAAGATACGCGTTAACGCTTTACTCTGTTGTACGCGCTAGTACGGAATATGCCACAATTAAAATATGTACCTGGTTTCATCTTGAAAGACTAATAGTTTCGCACGCGAGGCCGTGCGAACTTACCTGAATCAACGACAGTCGCGTCCTACGGGGGATCCTATAATGACTCACGTTGAGCTCTGGTGGAAATGGGGGTCGAATCAAAGCTCTATACGTGAAGAAATTGCGCGTGATGTCGAGTGAGAAACGTTTCCCAACGATTGTGTATCCATTGTTCCTAGTCACTCCGTTTGTATCTAGAGTGAAATGGTTCGCTCGGTCGACGTTTTCTTTACCCTCCATAATCTTCCACACTTCGATCATGTCGCCTCTGACTCAACGTTTCTCTAGCGAATAAAGATTGAGTTCACGTAGCCTGTCTTTGCACGATTTATTCCGCAGCGAGGGGATGAGTTTGGTAGCTTTACGTTGAACCTTCTCAAGTTTAATAACGTCTTCTCTAAGGAATGGAGACAAGAATTGAACGGCATACTCGAGATGCGATCTAACAATTGCATCAAATAATTTGAGCATACCGTACGAGATAGTGCGGGATATCATACCTAGCATTTTGTTTCTTTTCTTGGCAGCATCGTTACATTGCTTGCTGCTTTTTAACTCGTTACTAATGATGACAATTAAATTCCTCTCTTCGATGACGGGAATGAGTTTTTTTCCAGACATTGAATATTCCTGTTTGAGGTTATGAGGATCTATCTGCATAACTTTGCATTTGTCTACATTAAGTTTCATTTGCCATTTTCTGACCCATCAATAATTTTGTTCAAGTCCAGTTGGATCTGCTGACACTCTAGTTCAGTTTGCACTTTTCCTCCGATCTCGGTATCGTCTGCGAACTTGCTGAATATTATAAAGAGAACTGGCCCTAACACGGATCCTTGAGGCACGCCGCTTGTGCCATTACCTCAGGGGGAGGAAGCTCTATTAAGTACAACTTGCTGCCGTCTGTCCGCAAGCCAGCATTTTATCCTGTTGTTAAGCTCGCTTCGAATACCGATGCTGTGCAATTTACTAATAAGACTCTTGTGGGGGACTTCATCAAAGGTCTTTTGAAAGTTAAGGTAAATGATAGCGATTGGAGAATGTGTCGTAGATTTCAATTATGTTTTTGAAGAAAAATGCAGATTTGTTAGACAGGAATGGTTGTGTCTAAAGCCATGCTGGGAGTTGCCAATCAATTTGTTTGATGTTAAGAATTCTGTAATTTTATATCTGTTATCAAACTTCCCGTCAACTTGCCAATTACTGAGGTGAGACTAATTGGACGGTAGTTGCCGGGACACTTTCTGTCTCATTTTTTAAAAATTGGGGTAACATTAGCCTCTTTCCATTAAGAAGAGCAGGTGCCATTTGTGCGAGATTGGGTGAAAATGTTCGATGAATGTTCGATGAATGTTCGGCGATTTCGTTTCTAATCTCTTTAAGAATTTTGGGATGAATTTGGTCTGGACCTGGAGATTTGGTGACTTTCAATTTATCTATATATTTGATAACATCGGCGGGGGAAAAGTTCACTGTGCTGAGGGCTTCAATTCGTTTTGCTGCTATGGTATCTTCAGGATTAGGAATATCCTGACTCTATGATTTAAATACAGAACAAAATTATTCATTAAGTAGAACACTCATTTTTGTGTCGTCCATCTCTAGCTCACCAACATCGTTCTCGAGAGGAACTATTACAGATATCAATTTTTTTTTGCTTTAAACGTGAATATACAATTGTTTCGGATTAGTTTTTGCATTGGCGGTAATTTTATTTTTATAATCTTTCTTCTTACGTTTCAGGACTCTTTAGATCTCGTCTGCTTATGTTGTATTATTGTTTTTGCTACGTCATCATGATGATGTCTCGGTTCTATCGAGTGCTTGCTTTCTTTCGTGATTGAAGGCGCTGCAATTCTTCTTTCCAGTACTTGGGCTGATAGACTGCTGTTCGCCTGTTTTTGCGCGGGATATGCTCATGTTCAATATTTTTGAGTGCTGTCAAGAAATTGTTAAGCGATAAATTGACATCTTGTCCGAGGGTTTTATTTGCTGACGCCATTGACTATCTTACAGATACAGACACTAGGCCGCATCCCCCAGAAAGACGGGGTGGCCGACGGCTAGGCGCACCTCACACCCTCGTACGCTCACACTCACACAACTTAGCCCTTTAGTGCTAAAGGGTCCGGCCGGACAGTTTTCACTGGCTTACCCCCGCCGCGTCATGATGGCGGCCCCTCCCCCCCCCACCCACGACCATCAATACAGCGGGATGCCAAGGGCGGGAAAGCACATCAGAGCAGCGTCAAAATCAACCATTCTCCACTCACGCCTGTTCATTGCACTCTCTCTCGCTACCTCCACATTCATGTCTCTCCTTCCCAACGCCTGCTTCAGACCATCCATCCACCCAAACTTGGGTCTACCTCTAGGCCTGCGACCACTCGCCTCCGCATTCATAACCCTTTTCACCAATCTCCCTTCATCCATCCTCTCCATGTGCCCGAACCATCTCAATACACGCGAATCCACTCTGTTCTCCAATTTCTATCTTGAGCTATCAAAATTAGTTTATTTGAAGTTAGGGACTTTTTCGCAGTTTGTTGATGTTTTCAACTCGAGCTGTATCAAAAAACGGTACAGTTGTGGTCACTAGTTCCGAGTGGTTCGTCTACTTCGACGTTCGTGACATGCAAGTCGCTTGCACTAAATAGGAGATCAAGAATGTTGCTACCTCTTGTAGGTGTATTCTTCATTTGGGTCATGATTTCATCGTCTGCAAAATCAATCAGACGTTGGCAGTGCATTCGTCTGTTTCTCAATCAATGTCGGGGATATTGTAGTTGCCAAGCACAGTACTGTGTTGTGTTGTAATAACATCGGCGAGGGTGTTGTAAAGATCGATATCATCTGCAACCTTGCTTCTAGGAGGGCGATAGACAAGAGTGATTTGACATTTGTATGTTTACCGACTATTTGGATTGATAGTATGTCGTGCCTGTTGTTTGGAATGGTGACTTCTAATATTTGCAGAGTGTTTTTCACGAGAAACAGCACTCCTCCGCCCTCTCGGTCTTGTCTATTTTTGTGAAATAGTGAGTAACCGGGAAGAGTATATTCGCCTAAATAATGCCTGATGCTCAATTTCATCCACGATTCCGAGATTGCTATTATGTTGATACTTTCATTCATTGCAAGGATACCTAATTCTCTGATTTTGTCTTGGAGACTTCTAGCGTTCACGTAGTAACATTTGAAGGTACCGCTAATCACATTGACTTGATTTGCTTGACTTATTTTGCTTTTATTCTGAGGTCTTGTGTCAGAGCCAAGACTTTCGTTTTCGTTTACATGGGTTGTAGTGCCTCTAACTCGGACTGGCTTGATTACAGGAACTTTTTTGCTAGGACCTGTGGTGGTGGGTTGATGGGCACTCGTATTTGTTGTGTATCTCGTGTGGAAACGGGTGGAGGTCGCTGTGTCGTTTCGTCGGGCACTGCTGGCGGAGTTGTTGGTATGATATAGTTTAAGTTTTTTTACTTATTTATGTTGACAAGTCCAGCGCCTATGTTATTAAGGATGTTTTCGATGGTATCAAGTCCATACGTGTAAACGCGAGCCTTGTTGGTGATTCTAGTAAAGTTAAAGTACTTTGGGTCGATCATCGTATCCCAATGATCCGAGAAAGAGATTTTCTGGGTTTTGCAGAAAGTTGCTAGACGATTGCTAAGTAAAATCATCTTGCTTAACTTGTATATATATCTACTTTGGTTCGGATGGGGCAGAATGTAGTAAGAGCCATATGACTGAGCAGTGCGCTTCTGCTTTTTATCCAAATTAATCTTGAAGAGAAAACATCACAGAGACGTATTTACGAGAGAATCTTGATATAATTCGTTGAACGTGGTTTTCGACCGATTTAGACCTCTGTGTCTTTTAACCTTACTCGGGAATTTCGAAACTTTTTAGTTCCTCGACTGTCCCCAAATTTTTAGGTAAAAATCTGGCTAAATACCTGCTTGGAACAGCGTATCGCATCTCCTGCGCTTGTGGGACTAAATGTCTTCTAGGTACAGCGGCGTCTCCCGCTGTCTAGGCCGGCCGAAACCCCCAAACCCTAACCACCTCCCTACCTATATAAGCAAGATCTTCCGAGCTCCGTCATTCATGAGGGCTAGCAAAGCTGCTTACCGTAATAAGTGTATTGGGAAGATAGCAAGGGGAGGAGGAGGCCTCATATGGCTCGTACTACATTATAGAGAAACAGCTTTTTATTGAGAGAAACGAGATAGCAAAAGTTATATTCTCTTTCACTCGTAAGACCATATGGTTTAGCATAGAAAATACCATCGTGTAGCGCAAGCTGACCTATGTTAGAAGAGCACAGAAATTGGATGGATCGGCTGCATCTTGACCTGAGTGATCTCAAAGAAGCACTTGCCATGTAAAGAATAATGACCCAGTTGTATAAATAGGTTTAATTACTGTAACCATAGGCCAGTACAAGTATTGCTTGGTGCCTACCACAGCAAATATACTAGCTCATAGCAGCCAAATAATATACGGGCCTAGAGTATGAGCTCTTGGATAGTAATTATGTTTATCAATATATACTGCCTTCAGGTGTGAGCGTGAATGAACAGCCAGGTAGTGGCAGTAGAATCCTTAATATGGAAGTATCTACAATGTGTACCATCGCTAATATGGTAACCTTTTCGTATAAATATATACTGAGGAAACCGACGTAATCCTTATCCTATAGTTGTAGCGTTGAGTACTTCATAACAATATGGTATGGTAATCTATACACGTACCTTATAATATGTACCGAAGTTTCTGGCCTTAGCTAGCGTTATGTCACAAACCTTTGACCCGAGAGGGACTGTCCACCTGGTTCTCAGTGAGACGCAGGGTTGGTTAGGGTTCTCCACTGCAAATAGGTACTTGTGCCCAAACACGTGAGGCGACTTCCACAACTCCTTGGATATGAATTTGGAGAGGGACCCCACGCGTCCATGCGAGATATGTGGCAGATTTTCTGCCGTCGTGAGCTTTAGTGAAGGCATGCGGTGTGGCTTCATTGATAGATGAGCAGATGTAATGCCCCACCGATTATATCTCAAGTGGTGTCTGAAGTAGGATGGAGCAACAAGTCAGTGTTTAACGGACATCGTGCTATGCGGGCGTTGAGTATAGTCATAGGGCCCAGGTAGTGTGCTCGGTCATCCGGCAGCAGTGAGGCGATAGAGATGAGCGGTGGCGTGTGGACGAGGGTCTGGTTTCAGTACTGGAACTTGTCAGCGGGCAGAACGAGCGCGCATGGAGGGTACTTGGAGAAATGTAGTCCTGTGCGTGGAATTGCTGCAATCTCAGAGACCCCGTTTCCTGCTGCGAGAGCGACGAGTAGCAGAGTCTTCTGAAAGAGCGCCAATACTGACCGTCTGAGTAGTGAAGCGAGGGAAGGCGAGCATGTCGAGAACCGGTTCCTGCTTCCACTGCGGCACGAAGCGTCTTTGTGATGGGTTCTCGTGAAACTGGGCCTTTGCCGTTCCTTGATGATCGCCTCGCGGGTCGTGACGCTCAAACCCATGGAAGAGAGGCAAATGAAGACCTTTCCTGTAAGCCAAAACTGTACGAGGAATGAGCTGCTTCTTCTTGCCGGCATAGTGCAGGAACGGGAAGGAGGTGAACTGGTTGTTGGACTGCATCTTCGGGGCGCGTAGCCCCGCTTGGAAAAGAGTCCAGCAGCTTTTGACATTGACGTTGTGTGGACTGCCTGTGCGTGTTGACCAGGGTGTGTGCGACCAATCTATTGTATTTTATGGTGAGCACTATTTTGAAGAACTTGATGCGTGATAACTCAAAAAGGGTCATGATGTTTGAGGCAACTCTCTGCCTTCGACGCGTTCGGGACACGTCGAGGGCGGGCGAAAGGTCGCTGAAGGACGCCACAACCTTGGGCCCCACAGTGCGTTGGGGTTGTCAGGCACCATGAGGACGCCGCTGTAGCAGTACGTCTCAAGCTTGGGGGACACCTGGTGGATCAGGTTGTATGGAGGGAACAGGTATATTTCTCTTCACTGAGTCCAGTCGGATTGGAGGGTAACCACGAAAGATGCTCGTGGGTGATGAAACGGAGCTGCAAAAGGCGAGAAGTTGTGATTTCCTGGATGCGCGAAGAGGTCTATTTGCCTAGTCCTACGCAGGGCAAAGAGGAGGGCGAGGCCTTTAGGCGTCCTCGTCCACTCCTTTTCTACTGGTAGTAGGCGTGAGGGCTGATCGGCCCAGACGTTCTGCGATCCTGGGAGGCAGGTCGCAAGAAGCAACTCGCAAGAAGTCGACACTAAATTGTTGACAAAATGTTTTGTCAACAAATTTATTGTCGGAAGAAATTTGTGTCAACAAAATTTGTTTGGCCACAAATTTTGTGTTGACATCACTTGTGTGTCAACAAAATTGTTGTTGACAAATTTATGTGGCGACAAAGGTTTTGTGTTGACAAAATTTTGGGTGTCAACATAGTTGTTGGTCTGTCAACAAAATGTTTTTGTCAACAAAATTGTAATGTTGACATTTATGTCGACATCAAAATTTTGTGTTGACAAAATTTGTGTGCTGATTAATTGTTTTGCATACAAATTATGCATCACCAATTGTTTGGGTCGACAAACTTGGTGTCGACAAAATTGACAAATTATGTGACGACAAAGTTTTGTGTCCCCCAAAATTTGTGGGTCAACAAACAAATTGATGTCAAGAATTTTGTGTGGCGACAAAGTTTTGTGTGGCGACAAATTGCTGTGTGGACAAAATTTTGTGTGGCAACAAAGTTTTGTGAAGACAAATTATGTGTCGACAAAATTTATGTGTCCACCAAATTTTTGTGGCGAGAAAAATTTTGTGTTCAACAAATTTATATCAACAAATTGAAGTCCACAAATTTTGTGTGTCGACAAATTTTGTGTGCCGACAAAAGTTTTGTGTCGGCAAG
This sequence comes from Gammarus roeselii, assembly GCA_016164225.1. Lineage (NCBI taxonomy): Eukaryota > Metazoa > Arthropoda > Malacostraca > Amphipoda > Gammaridae > Gammarus > Gammarus roeselii. Next base: position 3,594 of record SDVV010000292.1, on the reverse strand, counting down.
TTTGTGTCAACAAATTCTGTGCCGACAAAATTTTGTGTCCACAAATTTTATTTGTTGACAATTTTTTGTGTCAAGATTTTGTTTGGACAAATGATGTGTCAACAAAATTTGTGTCTGCAAATGTCTGTGTCGACAAATGATGTGTCGATGATTTCCTGTGTCGATGTTGTAGTCACAACCCAAGTACTTCTTTTTAATTTACATCTTTCAGCCTGTTTCAACAAGTTTACAAAATCATAATAAGCTAAGAGACTTCTGTCAACCCTTGCATTTTCTGTTTTTCCATTGCTGAAAAAGCTTTTACTGTTTGTTGCTTTGTCTAAACTAATTCTTAATTTCTTTTTCTCCCTAACTTTAATGTTTTTTTCTAAATGAAAGTCATGCATGCCAATTAGACAGGTCATAAGCATGCCTTCCCAACCTTCATTATGAAGGTCAATGGTCAATTCAACACCGTGCTGTTGCGGAACGCTAGAATAGTGTGCCTGCAGCTGACAAATGCCTGCCTGCACTTAGCTTTTTCCTGCTGGGGGAGCTGATGAGCGCTATTGTGGAGTGGGTGAGTTGTCTTATGTTAGATGGTCATCTCACTGTAACCTAATCACTAAATGTCTACCATAACTCTATAAAGAGTTGTACTCACAGAGGGTTTTCTAGACTGAAGAAAACATGGCCATGTGTGTCATTGTTATTTTTGTTGTATACCTACTCTATAATTTATTAAATTGGTAATATCTGACGTTGTTGTGGGACCACTACAGAGTTACTATCTTTTTGCTTTTCAATAATATTAATCCCTAGTTAGCATTCCAGGAATATAGCCCCACAAACACAAGTAGCAGTAATCATATAGTGGAGCGATTAGGCCATTACCTTGCGTTGTTATGCTAAAAAACTTTTTCTTCAACTTGAATTCCGAATGTGAAGATACTTCTTCAGAGCAGTAAAATTATCAGAAACAAGGATCCACTTCTTCATAGTCATAAAATAACCAGAAGCAAGGATCATGCCAACCCAAAACGTCAAATCCCTATGATATGCCTAAAGGGGTTCCAGGTTATGGAATGGTAATGATATTATAATACCCTAATATAACAGCACCTAATTTAATGACTTGTACAATCAACTACTTCAATTCATTTGTTTCAATCAATGTGCACTGGTTATTTTGCACAAATAGTATATAGTACTAAAGAAACATATTGCTTCTCTAATGGTTACCAGATGACAATATTGTTAAATCATCAAATAATCAAATTGTAACTACTGCAATTTGTTTGTAGAAACCATGCAGCATATGATGTAGCTTGCAACAATAAATTGACATTTGATAACAGCTGCTTATCACTACACTACTTTCCTGATAACAATGGTTTTCATGTTCACATAGCTCATTATTACTGATGGCATCATCTCATTTACTAATTATGCTACAACTGCCATATATATTTATTATTATTTTCGAACCTAATTATTTATCAAATTATTATTGCTATACTAATTTTATGCTATTATTGTCACAATAGCATAGCTATTTATTATGCTCCTATCTATTAATTGCCAGGATTATTTATGACAGCTATCAACTTGATGCTACAACTGATAGATTTATTTTTAAATAATATTATACCTGTAATCAGCAATTTATCATAGCTAAATATTATGAAAACAATTAACAGCCTGTAGCACTGTATTGTGCTTTGAATATAATCTTATTTTTAATTGGCATACTATGCTACAAATTAGCAGCTTGCCTCATGTGTAATTACTATGCTATAGCTGACAATTGTGGGATTGAGTATTGCTTTAATCCAACAGCTTTTGTGCGCACTATAAATTACTTTTTTTTTCTCTGATCTACAGAAAAAAACATTATTTGCCGCTTCATTCAGTCTTTTATATTATTTCTTCTCTCCGTTTCTTTCTTTCTTTCAAACAAAATATTAACTCCTAATATCTCACCAATAAATATATAACTAATGATTGAAATAGGTTCTCCACAGAGTCAAGATATAATATATATTCATTAGAGCTGCAGCTCTACCCATCAACTAATTATTATGGTTGTATTCCATTAGTTTCAATGTGATTTTCTTCAACGTATCTGCCGCCGCGTATCTCGCCCATTTTTATCGGATAACATGGACCCCATGAACTAGGTATTCCAAAAGAGAACAACTTGATATTAATAAATTGGACCTCAGTAACTAATGGAACAATCCCAAGTATGCTTTCCACTCTGTGGCAAAGCATACAGCTAAACCCTAACCTTAGATGCAGGGTTTTCCTAGATGCAAAAAGGGATAAAAGGTGCAACAGGTCATAGGAAGTATTAAACACTCCTATTCTGACCTGACTAGAGAAGGAAAGGAAACCTAAATTTGACTAAGAGGCCAAGATCAGTGTAGAAGTAGTCAGAAACAGGAGTGTTTCCTGACCATTCACACTAAATAGAATGGCAAGAACTATAGTAGTTGATGTAGAGGAAAAGATAAATGGACCAGAAACAAAGCTCCCAAACGAAAGAATAATAATATTCCACTGCAGTAGATAAACTATCCGCAGTATTCCCCATCTAACAAACTCAATCTAGATGACTCCGTTCGGAGCAAAAGGGTATCTATACACCAGTTGGCAATCCAAATACAACACCCAACTCCTGCTAACAGCTATCAATGTAGTCTTGAGTTCAGGATAACAATTTGTAGGTAGATTTCTTAGGGGTGTCTAAATTTTATCACAGGAAAGTAAATAATTTAAAAATTATCCAACTAACTTTGGTAGTGACATATAAACTACTTTTCCGAGAACACCAACAACTGATCAGTGGTTCAATAATCAACCAATAATATATTTATACATTAATATATATATATATATATATATACTATTACATGATATTTTCCATGCCGTATGAAACACTAGCATTACTATTAGGCCGTTATGAGTCCGTGCACCATAGAAAAATAAATCTCTGAATGCTTTCAACAACAACCTATAACAGTTCTGAATAATAACTGTTCAGTTCGTCATGCTCACCAAGAATGTGACGTAACTTGCATTGCATCTAAAGTTAGACATGGCAATTATACCTATTAGGGGCAACACAGTTGACCCTCTGATGTACCATAGGAAAAAAATGTATATTTCCTCCAATCCAGTAGCTATCACGCAAGTAGCTTCCAGACCCTTACACACAAAGTGCAATTAATAGCCACATATAACAACAGAGGACAGCATCAAGGCAGACGTCTGGGGATTACCTCCAAGACAGAAAACGCCTTTACACCAGAACACAAAATGGATAAACACATATACACCATAACAAAACCTGGTAATTGGGGTGGATGGATGCTTATTCATTTTATAGATCATTAACACTTTATTTTAGTATTTTATTATTTCTTCTTGCTTGGGCTCTATTATTTTTCTCTGCCCTTTTTTCATGGTGATGAATTTTAATTTTGTTATCATTATTATTATATGTAACGAGGTTGGTTGAGAGAAGGTGACCCAGGGAGAGGAGGTACTCGTGGGATCCGCGGGACTCGAGGACCCGGGGTTTCGGGTGCCCGGGGGACTTGGGAGACCGGG
>SDVV010000291.1:0-34095 GCA_016164225.1 Gammarus roeselii | reverse complement strand
AAATGAACGAAGAAACACAAGCTCTAAGGATCCAACGGGTGTATTGATAGAACATTCTAAACCGGACCTGGGTTTTCAAAATAATGATATAGACAGTGTTCAACAGGGTGCGAGCAGGAAAGAATGAGCGATGCCTGTAACATCCAACACTAGAACGTATAAAAATTGGGTGAAATGGGGGGAGTACACCCAAACCCTAAACGAAATGGAATATAATGAAAATAAGGGGAAAACTTGGGAAACTTTCAGTGGAATGGATACCAGTGATAGTGATACTGAAACGTGTGAATATTATACCGAGATGTCATGTGCAGGAAAACCTGCTAAAGTTAAAGGAATCCGAATTATCAAAGGTGGTAATGAAAGGGTATCAAGTATAAGAAGTGTAAAATTGTACAATAAAATAAAACGTATATCTGAAATTGCTTCAAAATTGTTGGAAATGAAACATGAAGAGAAAGAATCATGTCTCAAACGTTTAAGTTTTCGTGAGTTTGCCTGGATTTGATTAATCTAAGATGGTGATCTGTGTTTTGAGGACATTGCTAAAAATTGCAGTGACTAGATCTCCAAATATGTCATATTATACTTTGTTTTCAAAATATTATCCAATCTCGGAAAGGAACCTTCGATATTTTCTTGGATGGTCAGCAAAGGTTTAGTAATCGTCTATGCTGTTGAGCGATACCTCCATTGCTTCATTTTTTAACGCTCTAAGCTATGTTAATCATTAAATTCTTTCTGTTTTTCTGCTGACCCTTTTATCGCATTCAACATACAATGTTCGGCTGCCACTGTTGATTGTGTCTTTAATTTTGAAAAACTGTGAATGGTGTCGATGTTGGCGTCCCGGGAGAAGTACTGCAAGTTTTTCGATACGTGCATTGGCATTTATTCAGTCGGCTCAAAAATGTGCTCTTCAGTAACACTCTCATTGACGTTATTTAAAAATCTGGTTGCCATTTCTCGAGTAGCTTTGTAAGTATGATTGAGATATCTTTGCTTTTGGTTCTGTTATTCACTATTGACGGTATGTTTGAGAACCTAGTGAGAATATTTGAGATACGTGGCTGCAGAGAGGTGAGGGTGGGGAAAGCTGAGCCGAGCTATGAAAAGGGAAGGCAGGGGTAATCGGGATGGGTAGAGCTGAAGCATGGACAGATGTTAGGGAAGAGTCGCAATAGCGGGGAGGGGGGCTGTACTGCAAGCATAGTTAGACAGAGGTGCCCGAGTTGTGTATATTGAAGGAGGAGGATGTAAAGAAATTATGAATGAAGGCGACAATAATCAATAGAGGAAGGGAGAGGTAATTGGCATAGTGTGGTATACACACGTGGATAAATAGCCAGTCTACTTATTTTCACAGTTATCTCGCGCGACGATCAATGCTACCATAGAGTGGCAGAATAGAATAGCCCAGCTAGGGTAAGGAGAGTGAAGATTTAATGACACAGTCGAATGAGTTAATGCAGAACTGTCACCTTTGTATAGGGAGGTTGAATGACTGGACTAATAACTCAAAAGTACGATGAGGTTGTATTTACTAACTGTAGGTGATCATTCGTTTCAACTACAAGTACGACACAGGTTTACGATCGCCGACGTTATCTGAGTTGCAGCGGCGATTGTTTTTACCAAATCACTTGACTATACTTCAGAGCTGCACTTCTTTCCTACCTGACGACAACACACAGTGCCGCGTTGACTCAAACTTGCAGCTCAAAAATATTATAACACTAAACCAGGAAATTCGTAGAATTAGAATTAGTAAGTGGGCATGCGATTAGTACGAGACACATTAATATGCATGATTTGGATGATAATCATTTGTTTGTAACGGCCTGTTGCTCACCCGTTCAACTTCTTCCTCTCTAAAAGGAGAACATAACTCTAACTCAGTAAACGGTTGACGAAGATCGCTTGTTATTATTTATGTATGGTGTAGCGAGGTCATTATTTAAATGTATGTTAAAAAGCAAGTACAATGGCTTGGTGAACTCTGGCATCTTCATGTTTGTCGCTGTTTAGACCTACCTCCCACCTTTCAGGTTATCCGGTCCGTTGACTGATGATTCCAACTCAATCCTTTGATTTGACGGCACTCCCGGCCTATTATGATGGAAACAATGTCCCATTTAGATGAATAGTGATTCATTTACAAGTGTGGCAGCATAACATATTTTGTCTAGATTCTTCATCAACTTTCACCCTTTTCCCACGAATGCGTAGTTTATAAACCCTGGTGTATGCCTGAATTGCTGTAGTATGGAATGGTTCTTGTTTTGTACGTTGCAAGCCCCTTTGTAGTCCCTTTTTCTTTCCTCCGCTGTTTTTTTTTTGTGAGTAGCTCCTACCACCTGTCACTTTTCAAAATCAAAGCTTCTGTCACTCAATAGGGATCTTACCGTCAATTCACAGTTCTGTTCTTTTATTGACACCGTTCCTACACCTGAGCTGCTCCAGGGTGTCTTTCACTTATTGCCTAATTTACTGTGTTCCCTTAGGCGACATATCATCGCAAGCACCTATCCAACGAATCTGAGCGTGTGTGCTGAGTCTACCCTTGCTCGGCCACGGGCCTAGAAAATCTAAGCTAGTGGGATCGGCCCTCAGTGTTCCTTGCGAATACGCTCCGTCCTTATAATGTTTCCTTGGAGACTGATGAGGTTTTGTTGTTCTATAGTGAAAATGAATGTGTTGATCTAAAACATGACTTTATGTCACAGTAGAATGTAGTATGACTGATTGTCCCCGAAATGCAATTGTATCCCATAATTATTGTAACAACACAAGTAAATTTTGGACCATTAATAATTAATCATCGTAGAAAAATAAATGTTATGTGAACAGTGTTAAGAAAAACGAAGTTATAGTACGATGCAAAGTATAGTTATGTTACAGGATAGGGAAGAAAAGATAATGGTGGTGTGGTGGAGTGGCACGAAGAACTGAGGTGGTGAATAGGAGGGCGTAGTATTAACATGCGAGGTACACGGGGGATGATGAAGGGGTACCGGCTGTGAGCAGTTATGGAGATGATGAAGATGCACTGACTGGAGGCAGTTGTAAGGGGGATGATGAGGAGTCGCTGATTGAACACTGGTGGTGTGAATGTGGTAAGGAGGCTCTGAATGGGAGCTGTTTGTGAGTAGAGGATGAGAAGTCACTGATTGCTTGTTGTTGTGGGGAGATCAGAAGGCGCAACGGTATTTTTTTGGGGGAGAGTAGATGTCTTCTGCTGACGTGTGATGAGTTGATGATACGAGAGGGTGGCCGTATGATAGAGGGAAGCTAGGGTAGAAAGGGCAAGCGAGTAGCGGCGCTTGTTGCTGACATTCGTATAGTAGTGACATGGCAGTACCATAACCCACTGAGGAACGCAACTTGCTACTGCGTTAAAATAAGTATAATTTCACTCTGTTTAGATTTGCATTGTCCGGATAAAACGATAGCTTTGGATGAAACAATAGCTCGTCTTAGTTTTCTCGTTGATATATAACTCTGAACATCATGGAGTTGCATAAAACGGTGCCTCTCTTCTATTGTTTTGAGATTGAGGTGTTCTGCCACGTAGATCTTAACACTTAGGTTTTTGGTTAAAATTGCAGTGGATATTATTGTTGCTTCTTCATTTTGACGTGATCCGTGAGCACTATAAAGTCATTTCTGAAAGTGTTGGCTCTCACAATGATTTCAGACGTAGCACCATAGTCATTGATATAAATTTTATGACAAGTGCATTCGCCTCGGAGGTCGGATGTTAGCTCGTTGGACTGAGGATATCACCAATAATTACTGTTCTAGGGGTTTGAGTGCTCTCGTATAACTAGGTGATGGGTAAGTTAGGATGCTTTCCTGGAGACAAGGTTTTTGAGTAGGAATTTTTCTGTTGAGGTGAGAGGTGCTTGTGTGATAGATGTGAGGGTATGAGGGGTCAGTGGGTGGTAGTAGTAGTGGTTTCAGGGGGATGTGAGTGGGAGATGGAGGGGACGGCGGTGTTGGGCGGGTATCTACGGCAAGGTAAGTATTTGCTTCCATGTGAGAAAGGATTTGATTCTCCGCATCGAACTTTGCAGGAGGCGCTGACAGTCGGAGTGTTTGTACATGAGAGAAGTTTTTTTTTTACATCTTGGTTCTGGTGAATATTATGCTCTTTTATGACACGCAATCCCTATTATTATTGGCACATGCGCTATTCACGCACGTCCTACAGTAACAGACACACCAATATTTACTGATGTAGGCGGTGTGGCTAGAAAGCGCATTTCTTTTCTCGTTTGGGTGCTCCGCAATATGAGGGGACACCGTCACCTCCTTTTGTGCGGTACGGTGTGTGGGTATTGTAGACAAACAAAGTTCTCGGAACTTGTTCACATATGTGAGCTGGATTCGATTTTAAACGTTACATCACAGAGTTTATGAAAATTGATGCTCCAATGACGAAATCACACATAGAATATTTTAAAACGAGTTATTATTGTTGTAATAATATAGTGCGATTTTTTCTGCACTTCTCTGTGACAATTTTCGAAGGATGCAAGTCAATAAAAACTGCTTTACAATTCATATGATTGAAAAGGTTTTTTAAGATCATCATTCAGGAAGCAAACAGGAAGCCCAGAAATACTGGCAATTTATTACCCACTCGAACAGTAATCAAAAGATACGGACATCACGTGACAGTACATGTTTTTTTGTTGACCATTCTGCTAGATAATTCATTTTGTAGAAATTGTCGTGGATGAAAAAAGCTATCAAGGGAGAATTCTCTCAGAAGGCATTAGAAACCTCTTCTGTCATTAGAAAAAAGTTCCTTATACAACGTTCTACCTGATCACCCATTATTCTAATTTGGCTCAAAATATCTTCAATATTTAGGGTAACATCATATCTCATCAAAAAAGAAAGCGAACACTGTTTATGTATTGCTTTCATATCACCGCTCCACCTCATCCAACTCTGCAGTGGCAATTTCCTCGACGGATCACCAACTCAGTAGTAACAATTACAGTGGCGGTGCTGCTGCAAGCGGCGAGGCGACGGATCACCAACTAAGCAGTGGAAATTACAGTGGCGGTGCTTCTGCAGGACTAAGGGGCGACTTCTAATCAATTCTGCCGTCGCAATTGACCTATGAGGCGACGGCTTGCAAACTCGGCAATGAAAAATATTGTGTCGATGCTGTTTCAGGGCTGAGAGGTGCTGGCCCGGTATCTCTGCAGCAGGGAGATTTTAGTGCAGAGCTGCGAGACAATGGCCCGCCAAGTATGCATCAACAATTAGAGTGACGGTGCGGTTGCAGAGCGCTTTGTCGGCCCGTGAATCCTGCAGAGGTAATTTGTGTGGCGGTGCTGCTGCAGGGCTGCGAGGCAAGAGCTCGCAAACTGAGCAGCGATAATTAGAGTGAAGGTACTGCTAGAGAGCAGCAAGGCGACGGCCTGCCAACTCTACAATGAGTGGCAATTTGAGTGATGGTGCTGCTGCAGAGCCGCAAGGCCAAGTGTAGTGCAGCGGTGCAACTGCAGGATTGCAAGGCGATTGCTCGTCAACTCTGCAGTGCAATGTGAGCAGGGCTGCTGCTGCAATGATACGAGGCAAAAACTGGCCAACTGTGCAGTCGAAACCAGAGTGGCACTGATGCAAGGCTGCGAAGCGAATGCTCGTCAACTCTGCTGTGAGGATTCGAGTTGGGGTGCTACTTTTGGGTTGCGAGGCGACTGCTCACAGCCTCTGCAGACGCAAATAGAGTGGCGGCTCTGCGGCAGAAAAACAAGGCGACTGCTTGTACCGTTTGCAGTGGCTATTCGAGTGGGAGTGGGGTGGGCGGCGACTGCTCTTTAACTCTGCAGTGGTAACTAGAGTGGTGCTGCTGCAGGAAAGCGAAGCAACGGATATAAAAAAGTTTGCATGGTCTACAGGCCTCAGGTTCTGCAATTAACTTCTAATAATTGATTGCAATTCAGTTCATTCCGTTAATATTGATTATTTCAATGAGAATGCGATCAATATAAAATTACACAAATTGTAGTTACTATGCTTACATTTCTAAAATAGGGTAAAGAAGCAACAGCCGTCGGTTTACAGTGCATCAATAAATTATGCTTGCACATTTGTTATCGAAAGTGAGGAAGAGGAGTGCTTCAAAATCGTCACCAACGGGTAGAAGAAGCAGCTTACAAGCTAATCCGCTTACTACGATAGAGCTACGGCACGTCCCTCGTTGACTGTACGATTGAGCTACGGCAGGTCACTTCAACTCTCGTTGGATGTACGATAGAGCTACGGCACGTCCCTGCAACTCTCGTTAGCTGTTTTAGGGTTGTTGTCGAAAGACTACATCAAAACACACTCGGATACAGTATGCATACAGTGAATTGACGACTTTGTGGGACAAACATCAAACATGTACATCACATAAATCTCTACTTGTGTTAATAATAATAACAATAATATCAATAATAATAATATTGATAATAATGATAATAACGATAATAATGATAATAATAATAATAGTAATGATAATAACAATACAAATAATAATAATAATACTTTTTATTGAAGCACTCGATGACACAATAATGATTACAGAACAACCAGTTTAACAGAGCATTCATACCAATACATGCAAATTACGCAGCAAAAGAACATGCATGGAGAAAAGACAAAGCAGCAATGAAATACGCGTATGGATGCATGGATGCATTTTATGTCCCTCTCTCTCTTGAATATGTATATAACAAAAATAAAGGTTAGAAAGGTATAGCACATAGCAACTTGTCAGCCAACATATTCAGGGACGTATTACAGCCTGATATCCACATACATAAAATCGCCACATAACACTGAAAAGCAAATAAAGTCGAACAATATTTTTCCTTATATAAGGATCTTCCTGCACCAGCAGAATTCTGTCCCATCTCTCTTTAATTAGAGATAATTCCTATCCCTCACCATTAAACATAGCCTTCAGAAAGGCAATAACAGATATAAAATACGCATCCTGGCTATAGGCACTTTTTATAGCTCGACAGTCAACATCGCATGTGCAAATACAAAGCTAGTACTCGTTCTTCTATGTTCACCAATTAACCTTCTTAAACTAGCACTCGATCTTCTATGTACACCAATTAACCTCCTTGAAATATCATTGTATACTACCCTCAGTTTATTGCTAGTGACGCTCGTAAATTTACACCACAGTAAGTTACAGTAGATAGGGTAGCAGTAGATTGTAAAGAACTGTATTCTAACATATGTCATGCAGAAGTTGAATTTCCTTATATGCTGACTGCCAATTGAGCTAAATTTCCACAGCTGCTTGGAGATATCAGCATTATCACACCGGTTATTTGTTATAAATGGAACCTATGCATAGTGAGCGGTTTTACTCGCACACAAACAGATTTGCTAGTATTGTACTCATTATCTATATAGTGTGGCGGCCTCCACCTTGCATATATTTAGCATAATTTGAAGAGCATCAACATTAGGGGCCAGTAGGACCATATCGTCGGCATAGCTAATTGCGTTAATACAGCAGTCGCCAATATGACACCCATCACGGCTAAGCGCTAGGCGCTCGTGTAGGCAGTCTACCTACACACTGAATATAAGAGTCGAGAAAAGGCGTCCCTGCCTTATTCCGTTTTTTTTTCAAAGGAGCCCGAAGGCCCCAGGAAGATACTACCTCCACCATTTATTTCCTAAGGCCCCCAATGATAGGGAGACCCCTGGCCCAACGCCGCCTCCAGCCTGCTGAAGTGAGGGCCTACCCCCTTTACTCTTACAAGATCCGATACATAACTCGTCGAGTTGATAGGCTTACAAGCTAATTGTACACTCAAAGCGTTGCCATGTAACATTGCAAGTCCTAGCCGCTGCTTCAGCCTGGACGGTCCCCGGAGGCGGCAGAAAACCAACCGTCGGCCGGCGTGGATCAGGCAGCTGCTAGATTCGCCGATAACGCTGATCGTCTTGAAAGCAAAAGGCTCGAAAAAGTAGCATGCATGAAGAGATTAATGCCAAGTTTTTTTTTGTTCGCCGACGCATTGGCAGCTCTGCCAGCCACTAAAGAAGTTCCAGGCAAGTGATTCGTTGCAAAGGTGTCTACGCAGGTGCAATCCCAAAAAAGGCGAAGAGTAACTACCCTTCGCCTCGATCGATGCCGGGTTCACGTATCGTACCTAGACCGACTTTACGTAGTGCTCGTTCAATAATGTAATTCGGAGCCAAATGTCTGGCAAGACGACCTTCGCTATAAAGACAGAAGAGCGCGTGAGTGCCTGATTCATCCATACGCTGACCGAAGTGAAAAAGCTGCGGATACCACGGTGCATAAACTCTGAGTGCAGGAACAATTCGAAGCTAGTCAGGGTCCAATGAAGCATCAAAATAGGCGGCAGAAATGACTTCAAGCCAAAAACCGTTATCGTCACAGGAAGCAGCCTGGAGATGGGCCTTAGTTTTAGGATCATGCGCCTCGAGTAACAGACCGTCCAAGGTGATCTTTACTTCTTCCATGGCCCAAGACTTCTGGATAGCGCAACAGTCACCCTCTGGTGCAATCTCTTCCTCTCCAAGCCCAACCTTCCATGCCAGCGCTGCCTCCGGAAGTTCGTTATAGTCGACGCCGAAACGTTATCGTCTGACTGAATAGCTTCGACCAAGGGACCGGCAGCGTGCAGAGATGAAATGAAGCTGGGCAGAGCAATATCCTGCGCCTTGCAAATGCCCAAGCCACCACAACTGTTTGGGAGAGTAGCTTTCTTCCAGGAACAATCTGGAAATGAAATGTTTCTAATTGTTAAGAAAACTATTCGGACTGATTCGTCGAATCTAGCTAGGCTACTAGTGTGCAGATATGTGGGAGCAACGGGCAACAGATACTGATGTTTGGGAATGGCGAAGCAGTTTTTCATTACGGCAAGAGGTTGGTGTGGCTAAATTACGCCCAGTCGAGAAGCCATTAATATAAGGTCGTCAATTTTGCTTACAAGCGCTTCTGGGCCTACTTGGACTGAAATCGGTGCGCCGAGAACCATGCTACGTTCAGCAGACTCAATTTTGATGTCAGGGATTACCTCGCAGAAAAGAGTCCCTGTGATCTCTCTGGAAGCAATGTACGAATGTTTAACGTGGATCAACTTGCATTTTTCCTATTGACATCACAGCCTATTTGCTTCAGCTATTCTCGCAGGTCGCGGAACCCCGTTAAAACTATATTCGCCCCTCCCTTCGAACGTAGCGTCTTCCAGGTACCAAATGTTCTATTCTGAAACGACACTTTCCCCAGTTTGGTTAACGTCGAGGGAAAAGAGAGCGGGCCCCATGGCTCGTCTCGCAGCCTCCTTCAGGTTTCGAACCCTAGTTGAACAGGACGGAATTGACTGCCCGAACGATTAGCAAACGGAGCACAGCTAATCTTTGCGGCTTATCAGTGTTGCCGATAGCAATGGGCCGGATATCACCGTATTTCTTCGTAAGGGCACAAAACGAGGCCTCGTAAAACACTTTTCTACCTAAAGAATAGATTTCTCCCTCCAGTGTCAGGTTGACAAATTCTATGAGAGTTGAGGCAAGACGGTCTAGTTGTTCGATACGAGTTCGATGTTGAAATCCGCAATCGTATATATTATCCCGCACATTTGTATGGTTATCACCAGTATTTTAGTCGTTTTTGCGAGATGCACATAATGTCGCTGAACATTATTTCCAAGTATTAATGTCGAAGATTGACTGAAATGACACTAGTTGTTGTTCTAAGCGCGTGAATGGGAGAGCGAGTTTGATGAGAGCCGGCTCATATGACAATCTATGGAACACTTTTTAGAGGTACTGCAGCGGAATTTGTAACACCTCTGGATAAACTATTTCCCGAAACAAATTAATGAGCAGTTGCTCATATATAAATTTCTGGAAATTACTAAAATCATATTACCTGCATCCAGACGTTGGCAGAGGAGGGGATCCCTGACAGACAGAAAGATGTGTCGTCACCAAGTTCCCTAACGTGTCATTAATTGTAATGAATCATCGACCTAACACCATTTTCAGGGACATCAGAAGCAGACTCGAAGACTTTATTATATCTGTTGTTTATTAGACAGGACAATATAGATATGTAGTAGTGAAATAAAATTGATCAACGCAATTTTAAAAAAATCACACCAATCTAAACTCAAATTTATTGCTATAAAACTATATTGAATTTATATATAATTAAAATAAAAATCTAGCAGAAATGTTTTCATGCATACCAAAAATAGCGCAGTAAAATACCTAATTACTTCGATATATCGTGAAAAAATATATATTGTTGGGACTTCTTCGATTAAAGTCACTGCTTGACAATGTGGCACTTAAAACTAAACTATTTAAAAACTGTCTAGTTATTAAAACACACTTAAAACTATATTTTATTGCTTCTAAATCAGTTAAGGAAAAATGTACCATAAATGTTTATGATCGAACACGCGGTGTTAAGCAAAAAAATGCAATTAGTTGCTCTCAAAGAGGAACGCATTTAATACAATAACTTGCCTTCAGAGAGGAAGGCCATTAATGCAATAACTCGCCCTCACAGAGGAATTCCTTTAGTGCAATAACTCGCTCTCGCAGAGGAATGCCAATAATGCAACAACTTGTCCCTACAAAGGAATGCCATTACTGCAACAACTCGCCCTCGCAGAGGAATGCCCCTAATGCAACAACTCGCCCGCACAGAGGAATGCCCCATAATGCAACAACTCGCCCGCACAGAGGAATGCCAGCACTACAACAACTCGCTCTCACAGAGGAATGCCAACAACGCAATAACTCGCCCTCACAGAGGAATGTCACTAATGCAATTACTTGCCTTCACAGAGGAATGCCGTTATAATAAAGTTATCCAAGAAGATGTAACAGTTCCGGTTGCTTGATCATAAAGGCGTTGGTATATGAAGATGATGAAGCCTCTTATTGGCTTACAAGTGACGTAATATTCTTCTCTTGCTGAGGAGTTGCACAGCTCCTTGAAGTCGCACGTGAACGGAATTTGCCTAGTAGTGGCAAAAATGTGTCACCTGATTTGAATGATCAGTCGAACGCGACAAATGTTATTTCCCAAAATACTCTTGATTAAAAAAAATGTGTTGGGCAATACAGTTTCAAATACTTATTTCATTGATGGATAATATAAAAAAGGTCCATGTCAGGTTGTTTAAAGATGTGTCCTATTATCCTGTGACGACTTTATTTGAGATTGTTCCAATAATTATGTTTAAATTATGTATTGTATGTGAGTCCTCAATGTCTGTTCCACCAGCAGGACACTCTACTGTTTCCCTCGGACCCGTTCCTTAACGGCCCATCACCTTGAAAGCGTATAACTGGCGGTAGGTGACTTTTTGAGTTTGGTAACTTTTCATATTGCTTTGCGCAATTGAAAATAATAATCAATTACATTACACGTTCAAACCGGGAAAGTCAACAATGGTCACGAGGACCCAGCGCGGCCTCAGTGCTTCAGTGACGCGGACAGACGTCTTGCGTTGGTGTGACGTCACACATTCAGGGCACCAGGACTCGGCACGGCACAGGGCATCGGTAACACGGACAAACGTATTGTATTGGTGAGACGTCAAAGTCAGGGCACCAGGGCTTGGCGCGGTACAGTGAATCAGTGACGCGAACAGACGTCTTGCATTGGTGTGACGTCACACTCAGTGCACCAGGACCCACCGCGACACAGTGCATCAGTGTAATATAATTACATTTTGCATGGTACAATATTCTTCGTACGACTGTTCACGGAGAATTTCATGTTTATGCAGATGCATCAAAACTGCTCCACAATTTTGCTGTGTTTCTACATTATTTTACGGTATATGTGCTTTGGGGAACAACCAGTCATACTACATTCCACTGAGTCATAAATTCATGTTTGTTGATCAATACATTCGGCATCCTCACAGGTAAGTGTAATCAAAAGGCAACCTAGTTTGGGCCAATATGCCTGTTGTTGTCTTCCTATAATGTAAACACTTCTAAACAGCGACTTGATGGGGCCCACGCCCCGCAGGTAGCCAATGTGTTTCCTCGAGGGGTTGAATAGAGCTGCCTAATGCTGTTTATGGGCTTTGTGTATTATGCGTTCAGGCTGCTATGTCTTCAATGTTGTGTGTTATTGTTTGAGTTATAGCTAGGTAGTGTGTCCATGTCCGCGTTACTTATCCTTAGCTTTACGGTAGGAGAGGAAGGTGAGCCAACGACGAACGCTTCCTCTTAAATGCTGCAATAGAATCTTGGAAGGGCTAAAGATCTCAGGTTAAATCTACTAATTGGCGTATGGATTATCAGAGCTAAAAAGAGCTCCATGAAAACAATATGCATAACTACATGTCGTTCGTAAAAATGATGATACCCTTATGACATAGATGATAAATTATTTCACTCATGCTATGATCAAGACCTTGACGAAATGATGCCTGCTGTTCTGGGCTATGTTCTGTGTCACGAAATTCATATTATGGAGGAATTCAACTAATCTGACAAGGCATTAAAACGCACCTTTAGGACTGAAATATTTATCCAAATTGCATTGAATGAACGATCATAGGGATCATCCAAACAACTTCAGCAACAATAAATCCACTGCTTTTTACGATGCAAAAGATACTTTAATTTTCTAGGCCGGGCTAGTTGTACCACAAATTTGATTTTGGAGTACTGATAGAATGGACTCTCCAACCCGTCCCTGGCCTCCTATTATTATTATTATTATTATTAATAATATTATTAGATAATTTATTTCTATCGTCTGGCAATAGGTTTTCATTTTTTTAGGTAAGTGATAAATTTTTAAACATATGACAAGAAACTTCATCATCAACTACGCATTTTTAATTAACGAAAACGAGAGTTCAAATTGAATTCGTCACGGCTCATCTCTAGAGGCCGCCGGTTCGGATTACATGGAGCGAAATATTATTTACAATAGTATCATCTAAGCACATTCATCTGTGCCCATTCAGAAAAAGTCTATTCTGACAAAATAATTCCCGACTACATAGCGTTGGGAAAACCAGTGACCCGCGGGGTTGTAAACATAGGACATGAAACTTCATTATCAACTACGCTATTTTAAGCAACGAAAGCGAGAGTTCAATATGAATTCGTCACAGCTCATCTCTTGGGGCAGCCAGTTCGGACTACTCGGAGCGAAATATTATCTACAAAAGTATCATCTGTGCACATTCATCTGTGCACATTCAAAAAAGTATATTTTGACAAAATAATTCGGACTACATAGCGTCGGGAAAACCAGTGACACGCGGGGTTGAAAAAATAAGAAATACTTGGGGTGGATAAATAACAAAATACATAGGTGTGGAAAATAACAAGTACATGGGGTGGGAAATCACGCATGAATGTGGTTAGAGTCCGTGAACATGGGGTTGGGACATCAAAATGTGCTAACATATTGTAATGAGTAGTCTACATTATTGTACGATGACAAAGATGTGGATGGATGACATGAATTATACAGAAAATATGAATACAATATTGGGTTGGGAAATCGGAAAGCGCTAACATATTGTAAAGATGGGTCTAAACCATTGTATTAATAATGAAGGTGTGAAAAGGCGAGATAAGTTATACAATAAAGGCATACATAAAATGCATTCCAAACAACTGAATATACAATATACACACTTCAAGACCGCTAGGAAATGATTGACAATCAGAATAATACAATGCTGGAGTATACGAGTCAGATGAATATACTTCTGTAATAGAAGACAAAGCGAAATATTAGCTAATTAGGAAATGATTGTATCATCAAAGATGGTACGGTAATTGTTGAAAATAATTCAATGAATTATATTAAAATCGAGTTAACCTCTGTCATGTCAAATTAGAAGCTGCATGCCTATTGTTCCTCGAAAAGACTGCGTTCGTATTTTAATTATATCAAAACGACTGGAACATTTGAAATTTAGAAATAGACAAAACCCTAGTTAACACTTATGGTAATTGGCAAAGACAATTGTGATCGGTAGCAACATAGAAAACATATGTATCGTCAGAGGAAAAACGACTAGATGGTGTCTCACTGTTGAGAGTTATGGTGGTGGTAGTTTCAGACATGCTGAAGAACAGAATGCATTTTCTGGTTACTAGTATTATACATTTAGCTGGTGTTTGTGACCAAAGTTACCGTTTTGAATTGATCGGCCGATAGATGTTCATTAAGCCTATTCGTGAAGGACGTGTTGGATTCAAGGTTCTTGAGGCTTGTTGGGAGGCTGTTCCAGGATTTTGGTCCAGTGAGCGAAAAAGCTCGACAGGAAGTTTCTGTTTTGCTGTGTTTAACGTGCAGAGTCTCATTATTTCTTGTGAATCGATTAATCTTTTCACCTCGAGAATATATGTGCCTTTGACTGCCAGGTGAATGTTTTTCTAGAAGATCTTTATGAGTTCTGATTGACTCAGGGAGTGTCAGTTTGTTGTCGATATTGAGCCACCGTAATTTTCGAGGCGAGGACTTACGTGGTCTCGTTTTCTGTGGTTACCATCGAATATTATTCATGCCGCAAAGTTTATACAATGTAGCACTTTCTCTCTATGAGTTTTGATGCATTTCCCCCAAATTGGGAGACAGTAGTTAATGTGAGAAAATACTAAAGCGTGGACAATCAGTAATCTTGATTTGAAATCCAATTCTTTTTTTGCGGAGTTCAGGAACAAAAGTGTGCGATTCAACTTGGAACACAGAGTAGTTACGTGGTGTTTGAAGGAAAGATCGGGATTAAACCATACTCGCAGACTTATAACTTTATCTTCAACAGGGATGTCAGATTTGCCTATCGTGATAGATAAATTTATTGGAACTGCTTTTCTTTCCGAGTTCGAGCCGAACAAGATGCTTTGTTTTCAGAGTTGAGCTTGAGTTCATTTTTATCATACCAAGATTTCAGATCAGTTACGGCTGTCTCAGCGTCGTCTGACGGTTTCCGGGAAAGCAATATATGAACATCATCGGCGTACATCGCCATTTTCGCTTGATTTTTTGGTTATTTACAGTCGATGTCATTTACAAAAACCAGGAACAACATAGGGCCAAGTATCGAACTTTGAGGGACCTCAATGGCAACTTTGGCCGAATTCGACATAATTGCGTTATCGAGTTTAACTGATTGTTGCCGATTCATCTGAAAACTTTCGAACCAAGTAGGGTCTATTCTGACGTTGCGGAGCTTGCCAAAAAGAATTGTATGGCTTACACTGTCGAATGCTTGCCATAAGTCCAGCAATACCAGCAGAGATATCTGCCCCTCATCTAAGTTTTTGTACAGATCTTCAGTGATGCTCATAAGTACGTCTTGTGTTGATAATTTTCACCGATACGCTTACTGGAAGTCATTGAACAGCTTGTTTGATTTGAAGTAATCAATCAATTGGATAGATATTATCTTTTCTAGAATTTTGTATAGGACATTCAGAAAACTGATCAGTCTAAAGTTGGATGGTTCATTTTTGTCCACAGATTTATGAATTGCTTATATGATTGCTTGCTTCCAAATCTCTGGAAAAGTTTTACTTGCTATGGAGGTGTCAATAACTGTGCTGATATAAGGCATGGTATTCCTGTAGAATATGTGTTCCTCAAGGCAAATACAACTCGTTTTACTTCGTGTTGCGATACTTGCTTTGGTTTCCATTTTACGTTTGTTTCTTGGTCGCTGCCTCCATTGAAAGCTTTTGGACTCCATGTATCTGTTGCATCGCTCTGTAATCCTAGATACGCTTCCTGGGTTACCTTTTCAAAAATCTGTTTCCCAACTCCAGCGAAGTAGTTGTTAAACTTCTCTGAAGCTGCTTGAGTATTCGGATAAGTAGGCGAGGTGATTTTTTTTTGTAGGGAACAATTCTTTTCAGTACATTCCACGTTTCTTTTTGATTGTTTTTGCACTGTTCTAGTTCCTTATGATGGTATTTAAATTTTGCCCTCCTGACTTCTCGTTTGACTCGTCTATTTTGAATTCGAAATAATTCTAACGTTTTTAAAGTGCAATTTTGTATCGCAGTTTTTCTGTAATCCATTTAACCGGCATGCTTTTCATTGTTTTGGTTTCCGTTGGCGCCACAGCGTTCAGACATGTGAGTAGATAGTCTGTGAGTAATTGGGCTTGCTATGTGACGTTATCTGTGCAATGTATAGGTTTTATCATCTCGGCGTTTGCCGCCGTGGTGTACGACAGGTCATTTTGCACACTTGTTTCTTCTCTTTTTTGAAGTTAATGGTGCAGTTTATTTCATGATGGTCCGAGAAAGAAATGGGCTACACGTCTGTGTTAACAATGGATGATGGATTGTTACTTATGAGCAGATCCAATACAGTTTGGGATTCGGGAGTAATTCTTGCTGCACTTTTTATGAGCTGATGCAGCCCGAGTCTGTCTAAAAGGGCTTCTTATTGTTGGATTTCAATTTCAATTGATCGTCATTGAAATCTCCCAAAATGTACAGCGTCTTTTCTAAGCGGATAGCTTCAAATCTTTCTTCGATGCATTGGAAAGACTGTGCGCTTGCTTTGGGTGGTCTTGTAAAGAGAACCAACAACAAACAATCTGTATTTTTGTACCTTTGCTGTTCACTCGAAGGTCATCAACTTCATTGATGTCTTCTCACACATAAAACACGGTTCCACCTCCTTTCCTTTCTCTTTTTTTTCTATAAACATTGAAGCCGACAATCTCGATGAAGGTTTCGGTCAGATATATAATATATATTGAGTCCTCCTTCATCATCACTTTGATGTGATCCATTCTTGTTCTTAAACTTCTAACATTTATATATTAATCACGATATTATTTAGGTTCTGATAGGTATTTACAGACATGGTTGCTGAGGGGTGGTTGCTGCTCCCAGCTTGAACAGGTCGTGCCTCTAGTCATTTGTTTTTACGTACAGAGCAGTTGGTGTCACTTTGGGAAGATTGCAGAGGCATCTCTTCATCGAATATGGATGTATCATTGTCGTATTGCACAGGAGAATACCAACTGGAACCCTTCATATTTGTTCCACATTCTTGTTTCACTTCGCTGCAATATTTTGTTGTTCGAAATGTGGCATCAGAGGGTGGGTTGGTGCTAGACTACTATAGTGGTCCTCTTTCTTAGCTACAATTATTGAGTATTGAGCAGCTTCATCACTCATAAGGTTGGTCGGATTAAGTACAGTTTTTGTTACGATGTCCGGGTTTGTTTCATCTAATATTTTGATTTGTTTTTTGAGTGCGTTGCTGAGAATTGCGGGGACTTGATTGCCAAAACTGCTATTGCACTCTTTGTTTTCAAAATACTTTTCTATCTCGGTGAGGAACATATTACCTTTCCTATACTCAGTGAAGGCTTTGTAATCTTCTATGTAATTGATGGATTCCTCCATTGCTTTAATTTTTGTCGTCCCTAAGATGTTTTCATCAATAGGTCCTGTTTGTTTTTCTAAGGACCCTTTCACCGCGTGAATCATACAATGTCCGTCTGCTGATGTTGATTGTCTTTTTCATCTTAAATCATTCAGAATAGACTCGATGTTGGTGTTCCTGGGGAATTGTTGCAAGTTTTCCGTCACCTGCACTGGCATTTATTCATCCGGTTTATTGTTTCATTTGTCAGCAACACCACTCTCATTTAGAATTGTATTATGCTCTTCAGCAGCACTCCTACTGAAGTTATCTAAGAATCTGATTGCTAATTCTCGAGTGGAATTGTTTGTATGTTTGGGATATCCTTGCCTTCGGTTCTGTTCTTTGTTGTTGAGGGTAGGTGGGAGCAGGGGGGACCGAACAGCACCAAGGGAAAGAAATTTGGATCGGTGATTGGAGAGAGTCATAGCTGAGGATGGCTGAACCGCGCTAGAGGAAGGAATGGGTGGAGGGGGGGTTATATATGGGAGGGGTTGACGGGATAGGTAATCTTGGAGTTTGGGTTGAGGGTAGGGAATGGTGACGAAAGGAATAGAAATGAGGAGGCGCTGAGGAGACGCTATTGCTGTGACCGTGATGGAAAGACTTTGCATGGGAGCTAATTGTGTGGGGATGATAAGGAGTCACTGAACTGTGATTTTAGTTTGAATTTTAGTTTGGGGGCGACGAGAGGGCGCTAGTATCTAAGTTGTCTGCAAGTAAATGTCCTTTGCTGACGTGTTATGGGGTGATGATACGAGATGAAGGCTATGTGATGGAGGGAAGTAGAGGAAGGGAGGAGACCAGAATAATGATTGCTTGCTTCTGACATTGTTACAGTATAAGGATGGCAATACTTCAACCCTATGGGGAACGTAACGTGCTACCGTGTTGAGGAATTTAATAATTCCACTATTGTTCAGACTAGCATAATGTGAATGAAACAATCGTTCGTCGGGGGAACCAGTGAGTTCATCTCTTAGTTTGCGGGTTGGGATAACTTTGAGCCTCAAAGAGTGGCAAAGACACATGAAACGGCACCTCTTTTCCATTGTTTTCAGATTGAGGGGTTCTGCCATTTATATCAATGCATTTGGTTTTTCGTTAAAATTGTGGTGGTTATTTTGACTACTACTCCATTTTCGACGTAGTCCGTGAGCACAATAATGTAATTAGTGAATATATTTGCGGTTTCGATGATTCTAGACAGAGTATCATAGTCGTTGATATTTATCTTTTCAAAAATGCATCTATCTGAAAGATCGGACTTTAGCACATTTCTCATTAGGATATCACCAATGAGTAGTGTCCTGGGGGTATTGGTATATTCTGTTGACCCGGTGCTGGTGCCTGATGCTTCACAGTGAGCCGGCTTTGCTGTTGCGGATTTTTCTGTTGAGGTGACGATTAAAGGCTCTGTATCGGATAAATAAATGCGAGTTACGGACTCAGTTTCATAGGTAAAAGGGGTGGGAGATGGAGAGCGCAGCAGCGTTGGGTGAGTATCTGTCACCGAATGAGTGACCCTGTGGGAGAGGGTAGGCTTCTCCTTATCGCGTTTTGGGGCTCATGCGCTGGCCACCGGAGTGTGTGGGCAATTCGGCAGCTCTATGTTCATAGGCTTGCTGGTTCTGGTGCATTTTTGGCTTTTGCATGACATGCAGTATCTGTTAATTTTGGCACATGCGCTTCTTTCGCATATTCCACTGTAACACATGCAGCAGGATTTGCATCTGTTGGCAGTTTGGCTGTGGGGCGACGTGTCTTTAATTCGAATATAAATCTCAGTGAATTGGACTACAACGACTTTTTATTGTTGGAGGGGCTTAGAGAGCGTCATATTAGCTTATCATTTTAGGGCTCTGCGTTAATAGGAGGACCCGTGACCTTATATTGTACTGGATCGTGTGTGGCTGTTGCCTAGCGTTCAAACACATTTAAATCTTTGTTCAATCGTTCAAAAACATTTCAATCTTTGTCTAATCTATTATACTGCCTTATTCCTACTTGCTTTTAATTGACATTACAAATTCTTTGTAATAAGAGAAACAATAAATTCAGAAAGAGGAAGTTACAAATAATTATCTAGTTGCTTCAATAAATACTGACTAAGCCTGTACAAAGCTGTTTGATATAAATTTAATCGGAAGGTGCAGGTACAAGACATTATTCTATTAGTAGAAGGAAATCGCACCAAGGAATTAGGTTTTAGCTCATGAAAATTTGTTTAAATTATCATTTTTTTATTTATTTAGAAATAATTCAGACAGGAAGGACTAATATTTTAGCTAAAATTTATAATAAATGTTGACTGGCCAATAAGAGATTTGTTATAGCGTGAACTTAAAATTTAGGAAAAAAATACTCTCATGATCATTTATCTTAACTGGAAATTTTTGAGTTGTCGTTCATTTTACCATACGTTCCTCAGAGCTTCCCATTTGCGCAGGTTAATGAGATATAGGCAGAAACGAAATAATAATCTATTTTAGTGAATGAAGTACCTGATGGTGAATTCGCAGTCCATAAGGTCGACAGGCTTATACTGCGGTGCAATTTACTCGAGGAACCGCAAATGAGTCCGAAACTCAACACGGGAGGAGAGGCAGTGGAAAAGAGCGCGGGGGTAGAGAGCAGCATCAGCTACTCATGACCGTGGGACGGGGAAAGGCGCACACATGTGTACACATTAGTCGGCGACGCACACATTTCCGATGTTTAGGTAAAGGTATGGTCCAAAATGGCAGCTAAAATGTAGAATATTTTCACAAATAATCTTGAAGTAACAGGAAAAGAGATGGGCTACCTTGGTTTGGACGATTGTCTGGAAATAATTGAAAAAAGTGATATAATGATATAAAAAGATGTTCATTATAAATTTGATCAGGAGATGCGAGTACAATATATTATTCTATTGATAGAAGGAAATCGCACCAAGGAATTAAGTTTTGGGATATAACAATTAGTGTATATTATCAAAAACTTTGTTAATATTGAGAAATATTTCAGACAAGAGAAAGTAATAATTTCGCTGAAAATTATAATATATATTGACTGACTAAAATGAGATTTGTCACAGCGTAAACTAGAAAATTCTGAAAAAAAAATCAAAATCAGTTATCTTAACTGGAAATTTAGAGTTGCTGTTTTCCTTATTAAATAAGACACTATATAATAGTATCTTTTAGTGTATGAAGTTCCTTAAGTGTGATTTTCAACCCGTAAATTAGACAGGCTTATACTGCGGTAGCGACACAATTCATTTGAGGAATTGGAATAAACCTTAATCCCAAAAAATACAATGCATTGTGCTTGTAAAAATAAACGTGAGTCTGCTAACCCACTTGAACTCTGTCTACATAGAACACAATTAATTCAAGGAGACGGATTGAATCCTAATTCAGAAATTTAGGACTCTTAGTTCTAATACAATGTAAACATCAGAGGTATGACCTAAAAAACAGAAAATGTCACCTAAAGGTTCGAGGACAAAAACGTGAGCGGTACGTTGTCCTATTGAAAATATATATTTGCCCCGCGGGTTAGAAATGCGTACCCTTGCATAATACGTACCTATGAGCCAAAAACAGGAGAATTTCACTCAAATGTTCGGGATCAAAAATGTGAGCGACAGGTTGGCCTATTGAAAATAAATATTTGCCCACGGGTTAGAAATGCGTATCTTTAAATAATACGTATGTTTTCCCTGCGGGTTAAAAAACGAGTTAGAAACACGTTCATTTCCCCGTGGGTTAGAAACACTTACTGGACGCTAAGTAAGGTTAGGTTGGGAAAGCAATGTTCCAACAATATACTTGTAACGTAACCAGCAAAACCGAAAAGCCTGCTTGCTGGTAGATGGCAGTACTGGTAGATGGCCGTCTCGCTGTTAGATAGCAAGACTGGTTGAAGACCATCTCACTGTTAGATGGCAGTACTGGTAGAAGGCTGCCTCGCTGGTAGATGGCAGTACTGATAGAAGGCCGTCTCGCTGTTAGATGGCAAGACTGGTAGAAGGCCGTCTCGCTATTAGATAGCAAGACTGGCAGAAAGGCCGCCCTGCTGGTAGAGGGCAAGACTGGTAGAAAGCCGTCTCGCTTTTAGATGGCAATACTGGTAGAAAGGCCCTCTCGCTGTTAGATGGCAGTACTGGTAGAAGGCTGCTTCCCTGGTAGATGGCAGGACTGGTAAAAGGCTGCCTCCCTGGTAGATGGCAGTACTGATAGAAGGCCGCCTCGCTGTTAGATGGCAATACTGGTAGAAGGCTGCCTCGCCGGTACATGGCAGTACTGATAGAAGGCCTAGTGCTCCAGTGGTGAGGGGAAAGAGCAGTGAAAAGTGGTGGAAGTTGATAGAAACAGAAACAGTTTATGAGTTTGAAGCGATGAAAAGCACGCATATGTGTATACATCAGTCGAAAATGCGCACAGCGCCGATGTTGTTCAAGTACAGTTCTATCGCTTGTGTTAAAATTTGCATCCAAACAATTTCCCGAGGGCTGGTTTCTGCAGTCGATAAAATAGTTGGCAGTTAGAACTTTGCTACTGACACTGTTCTTACTTAATACTGTTCATGATGTATGTTGCCTCGTCACAAAACGAATACTGACAAGAAAACACGTATATATTTCACTGTCTTTCATATAGCTTCAGATGTAACAACTAAGAGTACAATAAAAAACGTTGTGTTACTGGTTGCCTAACGACTTCCAACAATATGTCGTGTCAATAAAGGCGACGATATATTTCAAGTATTGATTTTCATTATTGTTATTACCACTGCCTTGAAGGAGTCTGGTTGATCAATTTAAAGCCCCTGTCTTTGAAGAGGCCGCAGTATGCGGTATGCGGTGAGGGAATGAACGGCAGCGTAGTGGAGGGGGGAGGCGGTTGAGGTTGGTAGGAGGCCGTCTCGCTGGTAGGAGGTTACATTTGTAGAAGGCTGCACTAGTAGAAGCAGTTTGGACTCGACAATAATATTATTTTGCTGCTAAACATGTGGATAATTGTTTTTCTGTCGACCCTTGTAGTCGGCAGCACTTTTTACTCCGTCTGGTCCCACTAACGTGAGCGTCGGCGAAGGGCAGGTCGGCGGTTAGAGGAGCGCAGGGGAAGAGGGGCGTGAGCAGTGTGGGTGAGGCCTATTATCGCGGCGCATATACAGAGAGAGGTGGGGAGGGCGTAGAGGGAAAAGCAGAGCCAGAGAGCGAAATTCCACCCCCACACTGCTTAACCAAACGAATGAAGTGGGCCTGTTGAGTCTATTATTAACACATGAACACGGTGTTTAGATATGGCACGCACTTCGCTGAGTGGTCCAAAAAACAGTTTTAAGCCGACCGATTTAGCAGATTATTTTCAGTGGACAATTGTGTCGCAGGCTGCTGAACGACTTCCAATAAAATGACAATAATCACGAGAATATGTCACAGGAATTAACTTTACGTCCTGTCGCTAACAATGTTTTGAAGGAATCTTTTACCTGAGCGGTTTAAAGCCTCTGTCTGTTTTAAAGGGCCGTGCGGTGACAGAGCGAGGGCAGTGATTCAGGGTATCCTCTGTCTTTACTTGGGGGTCGAGGGTGTGTCATTTTGCACTGGCGTTCTTGCGTCAAGTTTCCGAGCACGAGTAAAGGGCTTTTCAATAATATTTAGTATATCGTTTCTTATGTTGTATAGCTGCGATTGTGATTTTTCGGTTGGCGCTTTTATTCCACTTGAGAGTTTATATAGATCGACTTCGTCGAATGTAGAATCTCCTCCGCACATAATGGTAGCAAAAAAAAATTGAGGTGAACACGGGCTGGAACATCGTCGAGGGAGACGTTCCCGGAGAGCACGTACGTACGGACAACACAAACATGCGGCGGGGAGACACTCCTAAGATCAAAACTGACGATGTTCGCACAGTTCACCAAAAGTGTGAAGCATATTTCATTTCAGTTTACTTGATAACAGCCATGTTGTTGAAGGGAACTTGATCGTGCTCTGGAAACATTTTAATGCCCAATCTTCATGCTGGTAGACACAAGATGCTGAAATCTGAGGCATGTGTTGTGCAGGACTGATTTGTCGATGAATGTTCATTATCACTTATTACTTGAAAGTACAAACCCATGTGACAGTTTCAGTTATATGAATGGATTGCATGTCACTTCATTGATTACTCTAGCACGTCTTTCAAGGGGATTCTGACATCAATCATTCTTATTTTCACAAACTTGTGGAGCTCGGCTGCGCACACACTCACGCGGCGACAGCTTAATGTAATACTCTATTACTTCTACTCAGAGGACGTATCTGACAGCGACCTGAGGAGTCAAAACTTCACTGCGAGCAGTATGATGGTCACTGACTGAAGTGTCACAAATCGCAACACTATCCAGGACAATAACAACAGGTCAATGTGGCAAGATGGCACACAGCAGGGTGACTTGGCAAGGAACGCTTGGTCGAAGAACTAGAGGCATTTTTAGATAAAACACAGAACTATGAAAAGTCATTTGTAAGAAAATGGATCAATGAGGTGCATGTTAACAAAAGAGTATGATTTATACTCTGTGTTACTGAGACATAGCTGATTTATACTGAGAAAAGTCAGAGGGCAAAGAGGAGGCAAAGCAGATATCTACAGTAAATTGAGTACGAGAAAAGAAGAATGAATACGTTTGGGGTTGGAGACGAAGTCGATGATGTCTACCGTCCAAGTCATGACGGTGCTACGTATAAGCTACCCGATGGTGCAACCTGGAAACACATGAAGTCTTTGACACTCGTGTGGCAAAGGACACATCACACTGAGAAAGGCAATGCATATAACAAACGAAAGAAGGGATCATTTTTACACCTCTAACAGTAATGGAGCGTGCAGGGCACGTTTATTCGTCCGTTCCACATCTCTAAACAACTATTCGACAAAAGCCTCCCTGGGGTCGACTACCTCATAATGTGGATACTTGGTAGGCAAAGTTTGAGCCTGACCTGCTGTTTTATCTTACGATATTGTGACAGGATGTAACAATATACATTTATACAGCAGGAGGATAAATTGGAAATTTCGTAGAATGTATTCGTGAGAGCACAATCTCATGACCTTGCAGGGTTGAGTTCTAGTTTACACTAACTGGACTTCTATCTTTCCCTGACTCATATCATCTCATACCTGCACGTCACGTGTACACACGTGCGCTCCCGATAATACGTCACTTCCGTTTGCCAACACGGCCATGGACGAGATCGTGTCGTTGAAGTTGGCTTGGTCAGTCCCCAGCGTCTTCTTACCATAGTTGCCTCCGACTAAACTATATCCGTTCAATTTAGATTAGGTTGATAGCTACAGGTCGTTTCTTCTTTTACAAATTACATTGTCGGATCATACTAACCCAACAAAGCGCCTCCTTGTCGCGCATGCCTAACCTAAGAAGAACTTATTGCTGACGACCGACACGTAGAGGAAGCCTCCGTTGTTAAACATGCAGACAGGACACTGGCATATGGATATAACACATGCATCGGGTTGCATACGAGCCATCCCATCTCTGGACCCGGTTGGCTCCGTGGAGGAGGGAATGCAAGACCGTTGGGAGCGAGGGGCTGAGGATGGAGAGAAGAGAGAGAGAGAGAAAACTCGAGAAAAGACAGAAGATTTGAACTAGGGTGGAAGAACTGACTCAGGGAGTTGGGAGGGGTGCCCTGAAGGTAATCACATGGAATCTGCTGAGCATGTCATTGAGGGAGCATAACAAGATGACTAGGGATGATGGTAAAATTCACAGAGGAGATGAAATTAAGATTTTGCTGATCTCAGAAATCAAAGTTGATTCGGAAGTAGTCGTATGGCTGAGAGAGGAGAATGAAAGTGTTTCAGAGATATGTTCTGAACAAACAACAGTGATGCTTCAGAGAAGAAATGCTGAGTTGATGGATTGAGAATGACCGAACAAATGGCATCAGCACTGTTGATAAAAAATAAGAAACCGAAGGTGGTGTACCAACCCTACTGATCCCAAGGTCGGCACAATGTGGAATAATAAAGGTTTGACGTTGAAAAGAAGGTGACATAAAGTAAAACCAACGAAGTTCTTTTCATCGGAGGAGATTACATTGACGATGTGGGAGCTGGAGGGAATAGAAAAGTTACGTCCGGGAGAGATGAGCTATGAGAGTCAAATGAAGCAGGAGAGGAGCTGACATGATGAGTTGACTTATGACAGCAGCCTCGGCAGCTACACGTAAAGGACATGGCAGATACCGAGGCACAAACTGGATCTTCCTAGTTAAAATATACCAGCGGTACAGGTTGATGAGGCGGATACAGACGGTAAATGTGTTGATCTTTTCGGATCACATATCTGAGTGAATAATTATTTCAATTCTTAGGAGGAAGAGAAGGAGAATCAGTTGGAAAAGGTTGTCGCCTAGGTGAACCGGGAGATTCTAAGAATATAGCAGAGGAGGAGGGAATTCAAGGAGAGAATAGCAGAGTAGCACAGAGTAAAGAAAGCATAGAGTAATCTATAGGAAGATAACACCAATTAGGAGGGTATTACGGGAACCTTGTCAAAGTGCGCATTGGAGGTCTGCGGAGTCAAAAGGAGAGCAGTGGACATCCCATGGATTGCTGGACATGAGGAAAAGAGGTAGGATGATTTGAAAAGGCCCAGTGTTGGATAGAGGAACGAATAAAGCGACAAAGAAGAAGTAGATGAGATGCTTCTGTAAAGGAAGCAGGGAGGAAGCTGAAATCCGCCAGGAAAATGAGCAAGCGGTGCCTGAGAAATTACAAGCAAACGTGGTGGGAAGTTTATAGGGTTAATGGGAGAGAAAGAAACCGCTCCGAACGAAAACCGGAGAAAGGCTTCTGAGGGGCTTAACCAACATCACCTGTCAAGTTTAATACCTACCATCAAATGGTGATGAGGCAGTCAGAGCAGGCAAGAAAAAGTAGAGCAGAGCTGGGAGTGAGTCATCGGGACTGAGTTTAAGATGGATACCACGAAGGAATTGTTCAGGGCGAAATCTGTGGGACCGCTACAACTCTGAAGCCAAAGCATCATGGCTGGAAACTTCTTGTGCGGACGATACCACCTTGGTGTGCGAGAGATGGGTGATGGAGTTGGGTGTGCGTGCGGGTGATCAATAAAGTTATGAGCATGTTCGAGAAAAGAACTACGACACCAATGAAGAGACCCTCACCTTTGGGGATTAATGCAGACATGAAGTGAGAATGATGGGAAGTTCGATCAGTATGCAGGTACCGGTTTGTGGCTGTATATGAAAATTCAGCTGAAACGTTCGCACTTGTCGAAAAGAACACAAGCCAGACCAGTCGAGGCAAACATCGAGAGCGTTTAACTTTTTGTCTGTCAGACACTGACATGGTAAGTGAAGCAGCGGAAAAACTGGCAATGCAGGATCGACCGAGGCCACAAATTTGTGTGAAGTAACAAAGTGTTTTTATGTCTGATTCAAATGCTAAGAAGTAGGGTCAACATGCATGACGTTAGAAACCTCCTCGGACTCAAGTCGGCTAGATAGAAGGTGAAATAAAAAGAGTGCGTAGGTCATGTAATGCAAAACGCAAACGGCAGACACACGAAGATGTTTTTTTTTGCTGTTACGAGGAGTTGGAAGGACGGCAGAAGAGCATGACCGTCCGGTACTAAAAGAAGCTGCTAAGGGAGGCGAGAATCGACTGGACCGTAGTCGACTTAATCATGTCTGACAGGAGGAAGGGATAGGAAATGGTTCTCCTGAAGATTCACCTGAAGACCTGAGAGAGGCAGAAAGGACGCAAGGTCAAAGCCAAAGGGGAGCAGATCCCGGCTAGAAACGAGAAGGAGGGAAAGAGCAACCACCTGAGATACGAATACGATGAGTGTGAAATGTTGTTCAAATCTATAGCGGAAATCGTCATTCACTAAAAGTAGATCCTCAGGAGAATGGAGGCTAGTGTGACGTTTCCCTGCGATGAATACCGAGAGTAATTCATGATGGAAATTAATTTTGGTGAACGAAAAGAATGCGTGATGAGTTGCGTAAGCCCTGGTGGAGGGTCGTGTGAGGTGCGAGCGGTGTGACAGGAAGATCACCAAAGCCAACACCGCTAGTCACAAGAGGACATACGCGGGTGGGGAGGTGGTGAACATAGAGGTGAGAGCGATAGCAAGCGTCTACGTGCCAAGAACCAAGGATTGTGTGAGATGCGGAAGAGTGCTTCCAGCGACAAATACGGTACGCCGAATTGGTCGCTGTGCCCAACTTGACAAGAAAACTATAACCTTCATTGTCGGCGCCATTTACAGACCTCCATAGCCAGTAACTAATCGCTTAGACCTCTCGATCCTGAATCTAAACTGCTGCTGAGATGAAGGAAATCAATATATTAGGTACAATGTTAGACGATTAAAATTTAAGCAATTCATTGAGGTATCAGCCAAAATCGTGAAAAACTGTAGGTGCTCACAAGTGGAGAAAAATTTGTTTCACTACTTATTGAAGACTGCCGTCTGTTGGTGCTCACTGTAGATCTGATGATTGCAAACAATAGATCATCCATCCATGTGTTTTCTATATGCCGAAAAAGCTTTTGATCGCGGTAATCATTGGACACTATTTAGATACTAATTGAAAGGAGGACGCCCGTGCACCTCGTAAAACTACAAAAATACTGGTACCAACAACAACAATGTGCGGTACGGTGGGGTACTTTAACATCCAATCCGTTCCGAACAACCAATGGAATAAGGCAGGGAGGTTTTCTTTCGCCCCTCCTAATCAATGTGTATAAAGACAGCCTACACGAGCGTCTACCTCCTGGCCGTTCTGTGTGTCATATCGGCGACAGCTGTATTATCGCAATTAGCTATACCGACGATAAATTTATGAACCTCCTGGCTCCTCATGTAGATGCTCATCAAATTATGCTAAATATATGCAAGGCGAAGGCCGCAACGCTAGATATTGAGTACAATACTAGTAAATCTGTTTGTATGCTAGTAAAATCACGCACTATGCAAAGGTCCCAGTTCCATATAAATTATGTGTTAATTGGAACTCAGCTGGATTATGTGGACAGATTTCCCTACTTAGATCACTTATCAACAAACAACCAATGTGACAGTGCTGATATCTCCAAACAGCTTCGGAAATTAAACGCGTTTGGCAATCAGCTAAGAAAATTCAAATTCTGCACGACAGATTAAAAAACAGTTCTTTTTGTACAACCTAGTACCCTATCTGCTGCAACTCACTGTGGTGTTAATTTACGAGAGTCGCTTTCAGTAAACTAAGAGTAGCATACAATGATATTTTACGGAGGTTGATTGGTTTACCTAGCAGAACGAGTGCTAATCTGTATTCGCAACATGTGATGTTGACTGTCCTAAGGTACGAGCGAGAAAAAGTGCTCATGGCCTCCAGGAGCGTATTATAAATTCTAATAATCCCTTCCTGGAGGCTTCATTTGATAGTGAAGGATACGAATCGTCTCCAATAATAGATAGGTGGGACAGAATCCTGCTGGTGTAGGAAGATCCAGATATTAATAGTAATAATGTGTGACATCTATCTGCCTTTCCGTGTTGTAAGCCCATTGTACGTACGTGGATGCCAGGCTGGGAGACGTCCCTGATATGTTGACTGACAGGTGGCTGTGGGCTTTACCGCTTTATCATTGAGCTTTGTTACATATTCGTGTGGGAGAGGGTCATAAAATGTATCCAGGCGCGCTTGTCACTAACTCAACTTATGAATCTATGTCATGTATTCCATCCCTACTCTGTCCTGTCTCCATTTATATTCTTTTGGTGCTTATTTTGAATGTATTGGTAGAAATGCTTTGTCAAACTTGTTCCCTGTAATCATTATTGTACCATCTAGTGCTCCAATTAAGACTATTAGTATTAGTATTATTGTTAAGTCCAAGTGTCCGTCCCTCAGAAGCAGAAGCCGACCACAAAGAAATAAGCTGCGTGACACTGTACGAACGGAAAAACTGAATCAAATCGGGACGACATTCAGAACGAAGGAAGGTTACTCGAAGGATTCAGTAAAATATGAGCTATTTTTTACTGAACAGAGTTCCATCTTTGACGAGTTGCGTAACACGGACGATGGAAATGTCCGATTTGCTATATTCCAGGAATAGTTTTTGAAGTTCTTGACACATGAGCACAAATTGTTACTAAGGAATTAACAGGCCTCCCGGCAGACAGATAACTTCTGAACCCTAGCAAGAACTGAACAACGTGAATAATTTACCTGTAGCACTTACAGTTGGCAAAGAGAAAACTCAATAAATAACACGTCATTAGTTAATCAGTTGCAAGTGTCGCGCAGACCAACACGATATAAGTTTTTCTTGCAGAGGACACGTGTCCGGAAATTTTCGTCTTAGCGAATAGAGGGATCACACCTTCCTGATTCAGAGAAAGCCAAAAATTACCCTATGCATACACATCGTCCTCCACAAGCAAAAAAAGAAGTTGTGCATCTGCGGAAGCCCTGATGGAAAAAAAACAGAAACCTGCAATGCTTTTTCCAACGATGCTGGAAACCAAGATATGATACGGCTAAGAGTGAACGTACCAAATGACATTCAGGCAAAAATCACCGTCTTTTAACGATTCACCGTCTATGTAGGGAACATGCTCACCCAAGCCCTCTTGCGGATCAGAAATTGTCTGCTAGTTATTCGCTCATAAACACAAACTTCTCGGGCACGTTGGCATAACGCACGAGTACCTATTTGATGGTTAGAAATAATGCTGCCAAACTTGAAACTGTTTGTCAACACATCCGCGGCAACAAACACTTTCCCTAAAAATGTCAAACTTTAGATAAAATCCGTATATAAACAAAAAATCACATAGGCCCATAAACATCTTTCCTGTAACTTTCAAAGTCTTGGAAAACAAATTTGTGTCACCCTCTGAGGAGCTGAGAGGATTGACACTTCATTAACGGCTGGCAGTGATGTAGGCGTGATACATCTATTCAAGACGCACTAATAAAAAACTCCACACTAGCATTCAAAGCAGTTTACCGAAACTGTCGTCATTACTCGTTCTGTTGCACCTCTCTGAAGCGTCTCATAGTGTACACCACGTCACCTTAACAAGAAATCATTTACAACTGAACATCCAATCCTCCTGGTTTGGAAGCTACCTCAGCGACCGGTCCCAATCTTTAATGAAAGAGCGAACGATTAACTCATATCCTGACCTGGAAATATTTGTAGATCCACAGGGATCGACTCTCGGACCTATTCTTTTCCTACTGCTTGTGAGTGACATCAGTTGAGTATGTCATGTTGACAACTAAACAATTATGATATTGGGTTCAATTGATGTTCATTCGACCCGTAAACAGAGTAGAAAACTTGAAGAAAGATGCAGAAACTGTGTTTTCCCACATTTATAATCGGTATACTTCAGATTAGCTCAAAGTTAACGCAAACATTAGGGAGTACATTATTCTAAAATCGAAAGCAATTGCATCTAGAGTACCTGACAATTTTGCTATTGACTGTATGGGCGCAAAACAAACTATCGGTAGGAGGGTCAAAAATATAGAAGATCTCTCTTAGGGTTGGGGACCAATGACAGGATAGCCTATTAAAATATATATTTGCCCCGCGGGTGAGAACTGCGTACCCTATAATAATACGTATGTTTGCTCCGCCGGTTAGAAACACGGGAAACACGTACCTTAGCCCCGAGGGTTAGAAAAACGTACTCATATATTAGGTTAGGTTGGGTAGGCAAGGTTCGAACAATATGGAGCCAGCAATATATCCAGCTGCAAGCAACATAACGTGCACTCACAATGCCAATTATTTTTTATGAACTGATGTGGCTTCAGGTTGATCAAGTAATCAAGTAAAATATTATTCCATAAAAAAATACACAATGCAGGAATAAATAGAGCAGTGTACTTGTCGTTCGCATAAATCGTTGGTGGCAGCAAACTACCTGTGGTACATCTGTCCTGGAACCACTCTCTGAGATTGACTTCATCCCTATATGAATAAGACCTTTTAACATCACGTAGAAGGTCTTTGATCCACACTGAATATCGCACTTATTTTCCTCATTATAACTAAAATCCAGGCTTCTCGTTATCAATGTTTTAATCATTTAACATTTTATATTCTGCTCGACCATGTGGGGAAATTGTATAAAACCGTTGCTCAAGGTTATTCAGCTATGCCTGAATTTCATGGTAACGGGAGCTCATGGTGAAAATTGTATGGAGTGATCACGTGACGCCCTGCTTAACGAATTCGGTTGTTCTTTCAAACCCCAATACATCTATACTTGTTTTCAAAATCTAGAACAAGGTGTCATGTATCAGGGGTGGCGTATTCTCAAATCGTGGAGCAGCTCAGAGTCGGTCACTGCAGGACGGAGGTGACAGTGATACAGAGTTCAAAAGAACACAAACGGGTGCGAAGGCGTTTTCTGTCTCTGGCCTAATATTTTCAACTACCTACCTCAAAAATCTACCCAAGCCTTCTCCTTTGGAGGAAATATACCATTCTATTGCTCGCCTGTCGGCAAGTATTAATGGATAGAAAAACCGCCGCTGGTGGAAAAATATGTATCTATCTGTTCAAATTGTTAGCGAGGCTATATAACCTCGTCCCTCACATCTCAAGAGGCTCCAAACCAGAATCACTAACATCTTCAAACCTCCCTCATTGCTCACGGGGTTAGGCCCCTTTTCTGGTCAACTAAGAGATGTCCTGATACATGGTATATGCGAAGCCACGCAGTATTGACACTCATTTGCATTTCAATACTCGTAGGGATGGATACATTTTATGTTAAAAATGTAGGGTATCTCCTTTTGAAAACAATCTGACCATGTTAGGTCATATCGGGTGCAAAGCCAGAGTTTTCCAATGAAACCTGAAAACTATCTTTTTCAGTTTCTAACTGCCTGCATACTGAAGCACCTCCAAGTAAAATGAATAAACTTCTATTAGCAATGCTGTGCATATTATAGAATCTTTCGATTTGAATAACTTTACACTGAATAAGCTGGCTACACTTGCAATAAAATTACATCGCCCTGTTTCCCATACTCTTTTCTAATCGTTAAATTGATTACATCATTTGGAATTAATATTTAATATTTCAAAATATGCACACGTATATCATTTTCTTGCTGCAGAAGTATATTCCTGTCGTGTAATTACACGTGAGACTCTGTGAGTCGGTTGACCCTTTTATCAACCAATCGCGGTACATTATCTGTCCAATGCGATAGCATTTGGTGAGGTAAGAGCGATCCTTATATTTACGAACTAGCGTTTGCTTCTGTGTCATGTATTTGTTCGGCTTTACGTGTATGACTTTGCAGGACTTGTGGAGTATTGCCATCCGTTGTGTGTGACATCTGTTGCTGTATTGCAGGTCTCGTCTTCTCATTTATTTCCAGTACGCCGTTATTCCCCAGGAGTCAGGTTTGTACTATAACTTGAAGATGTTTTTCACTCACTTGTGTGTTTATTACTAAACGGAAATAGGCCCGTAAACTTTTTTTTTTCATTCCTCTCTAACATTCAAATATCCTCGTAGATATAGTTTTGTAATTCGTTACTTGAATGTATTGTTGTGATTTTGCAACGCAGAAAAAAATCCCATGATAACAAAATGCAAATGAGTCCGCACCATAAGCACGAGCGTGAATTTAGAGGTGCTGTGAATTATAATGCACACAGCAGCCGTTGCACGAATTGGAATGAAATCATATGTTTTATGAACATAGCAAACTCAATGTATAATCAGAATACCTTCTGTTTATATAATTTACCCTATATATAACGTGTATTCTAGATTTGAGGTATACTATTTAATTGGGTGAGGTACGGTGGCAAAGAAAATATGCCTGCTATACAGTGGGAAACTGAAATGGTCCGGAATGTTTTCTGCCCTTAAAACTGTTGGGCGCTACCTGCAAATTAGTTGGTTGAAATTGCCTTATGTTTGGCTTTCTGGCACCCGTGCACAAAATTTTTACGATTTCAAGATGAATGGCGAGTCCTCAAATAAAAGCGTAGGTAATATTTTCCCCTTCCATATTCTCTAATTTTCAAACTTCCTTCGATACTCTTCGTTTGGTCACTTTTAAAAGCAATGGATTTCATACCGCAGAAATTGCTAGAAAAGGTTCTGTGCAATAATATTAATAATAATAATATAAAAGTTTTCTCATTCACAAACGGTATGATATTCGTTTTGAACATTAAAGTTCTACACAATAAATAAAAAATATGTACAAGTGCAAGCTAAGAACTTGTAACTGAGAATCTGGGGCTCGGTATGAACGGAAGGAGACATCTTACTTTCCTAGCTGGACATAAGAATACGACTCTTTCCAATACAGGTCACGATGAAAGCGCTATCAGAAGTATTTTGTGGTTTAAAAAGTTATATTTTCCACTGTTTACTAACGTTTCATTGGAATTATATATGTTTTTTCCCTTAAGATGACTGAATTGGGGTACGCTTGGTTCCTTACTGTTATTCATTACAATATTTATTCGATTCTGGCAGAATATTTTTACACCTCATTTTGGCCGGGGTTGGGGGTACGGGGTCCTCATAAATAGACTTTTTTCCTATAGACTGCTTGCTCA
>SDVV010000290.1:0-34105 GCA_016164225.1 Gammarus roeselii | reverse complement strand
ATATTTTATAAGTACGAATAATGATGATAAGAAGGAGAACAAGAAGAACAACAAGTAGATTAACAAAAAGATGAAGTAGAAAAAGAAAAATTATAATAGCTGACTCTAAAAAAAATTATTCACCAATACCTAAACATTCATGTATCCGCATACCTACTCAACATTTAAACAATACAGAAACAACACAAGCCGCCTACACCCGCGAGGAGGGAAAGAACCAGCCATGAACTGAACACCGACTTCAAAAGAGTAGCTACGTACCGATTTTATATCGGGCGCTCTTTTTTCACTACTACCAATTAAATTTTCGTTTACGAGAGAAATTAAGTGGGGATTATTTTCTACAATTATCGCACGAATACAGCACAGTGAATCGTTTCGCTACTACAAAATTCAATGAAAACCTGCATATAAATTTCATAATTAAATTATATCTCACCTGATATGGTCGATCTGTAGCTCATGTCTCTCGATAACATGCACTTGCTCGAATATGTTGTTGATGTTCCAAACTTTGACTGAACGGTCGAGCGACGATGTGATAACCTGAAAAGTAAATGATCAATGGGAAATACCTTGACAAAATCTTTTAAATGAGCCGCTGATAAATGAAACTAGTCTGTATCATTGCATAAATCTGTGTAAAATAAATTGAATGCTAAGTTGGTAAGCATTATACGCTTCTGGAATCACAAAATATTATATATCGTAGTTTCTAAATAAATATAGTAAAGGTGATCTCCTATTGATTTCAATAGGACTATTTTATCATAAACTGTCACGATTTGAAACGTGTCGTAACAACTATTGCGCCGAAAGTTCAACAACCTCCGTTGTAGTCTTCTGCATCCGACAGGTTATAAACGATGTGCAGCACATCCAGGCTGGGCTAGTTGTACAGCGAATTCAAGTTTCGAAGTAGTGCTAGAATGGACACTTCAGCCGTCCCAGATCTAGTTCTACTATTTGCTGCAATCAATCAGGGACAAATATTTGTGCCTTTTTTCTTCGTCAACGCTTGGCTCCGATAGGAGTGTGTGGGAGAGTGATAATTTTTCTGCGAAATAATAATATTCCTACCCGCACAAAAAAAAGACCATACATCACAAGACGTTTATATTATTTATAGAAAAATGTTTAATTTTACACGTTCCTATTTAAACACTGTCACACAAAGCTAGGAATATACAGTCATACAGTGGCTAGACCCAAAAATAAGCATTTTTCCTCTAACTAGATATGGCATTGTCATTTAGGCTATACACGAACTCTGTATACTGACACACGGAGCGATAACAAGCAATGCTTCTGTTACGATGTTAATAACTCTCCCAGTAAAGTTTCTGGATAATTCAGTCAGAGTGAATTTCTGAAGCGTGTAGCAGGAGCAATCTTTGCTCATGTTAGATACTAAGCACTTGCTCAATTAAGTTTGTGTAATAATGCAGCCAGAAGTGAAGTTGTGAGAATCAGCTCTGCTCATGTTACGATACAAAAAATTCCCTCAATTAATCGTTTGAGTAATGCAGTTACACGTACCGGGTTAGAATTAACACTGGGACAAATTGAAGTTCCATGAGCCCTATCGAACACAGTGAATATAAGCACAGCTGGGTTAAAGGAGAATAGAGCGGTCACACAAAGCTGGAATAAATCAAGCAAGAACGAGTACTGTCCAATGGGGACATAAATGAAGAAAATATAAGAAAAGCTACCTCTGTTTTTTCTCCAAAACACGCTGCCTCACCAGAAATCGTCACTATCGCTCTCACAAGTCTCACCAGCAACGGTACTCTGTCTCATCATAATCAAAAATACAGCCTTACCCATGATAAGACGAGCGGCGAGTTAGGAACTTTGCAACACACACTACGTGTGTATGTTTAATCATATAACTATGAATCATTAAGAGAAGACATGGAAGGGGGGTTCAACACCATACCACATTCTGAGGAATGAGGTTTTGGCCGTGAGTTTCGTTGCGTACCACAGGATGGTTGAGAATCCTGGATGAAAATGCACTTCGAATAGCAAAATAAAAATAGTATTGCATTTGAAACTATTTTTTGGGTATTCTCAAAATTCGAAGCTTCCAATCTCTGTTGACTCAAATGAGGGTTATCCAACTGTAATTTTTGTTCAGTTCGATGTGTAAACCATTTCCCTTCACCAATTATCAGCAAAGTTCTCTGTAGCAGACATGAAATGCATCGTAATGTTCAGTAAATACCATTATTTCCAACAACTGCAGGTGTTTCTCATTGGATTATTATACTCTATTTTGGAGCAATAATAATAGATGGAGGATAACGGACACTTTCAAATAAATAGAATCTTATATTAGAGGAAACGGGATGGAAGCCCTGATTTTGCGTTAAAAACGTCAACACCGATTATTGTCTCCTCGAAAAAAATCGAACACATTGCCTGTTTTGGTACTCTTTTGGATGTTTTTCTGAGGATTTTGAGTGATTGGTGGAGATTTTGAACACTTTTTGCGAGTTAAGAACGGTTTTTACTCTACCAATTTATGGGTGATTTGTGCTTTCTTCAAGCGGTATAGCTAGCAGTAGTATTTATGTCGACGAAAACTGCATTCGAGAGTCACTTTTGGGCGACGCGGGAGTCACCGGTGCAACTCATGCAATCTTGACTCAAACGGGCGTACGGCGGTCGGCGCGAAGGCGGAGCGGCCCGAAAAAAGCGAACAGACGGAAAGTTTATACATGTTAACGGGTTATATATTTACATAAGGGTATTAGCATTTCAAGGCTTGGGGTTGTTGAAACTTCGTTGCTTTCATATTGCATTTTAATGCTGTGTCCTTTGAATGTTTTCTTTTGGGGGATATTGACAAACATACATTTATTAGATAATTTTTATTGATAATTACAATAACATAATAATTTACAACCTGTATTAAACGTTTAGACTCCACATATATTCTTCTTGCACGATTGTTGATTTCCCGACACGTGCATGATGAATTTTTCAACCTTGATATCATTTCTTCCAATTACGATGTTTATCAATTTACTCGTGGCATAGATTCAATTAGTTTCTTGTTATTTTAGCCGATTGTTTTATTAACGATATTCGCCACGGATTCATTTGCAGTCATAGTATGACCGAATATCACATTGCATGTGATTTGTTTATATATGTATGAGCTTATTTGTAGATCGATAAAATAGAATATAACCAGCAATGTTGTAATTACAGTTATGGTATATATCTTTAGACGATGTGGTGATAAACGTAATATATCCATGCTTGCTAATGTTTCAATTATTTATTTAAAACTCGGTTATGTATACTTTCATCATCATAAGCATGATGCCACCAAGACGCTGTCACCAAATATACCCTGGGTTTCCTCTCACTTGCACAAGACACTCTAAGATGGAGGAACGCGATACCTGTTTCAGACGAGACTGATACCGGGTTTAAACGAGGATAGTACCTTGTGCCACCAATGCGCTCATACAGGTACGAACACGGTGGCCACTCCCCTGACAGTCTCTGTACTCCGCTCACCCTCCCGCCACAGTCACATCTCTGCACCGGTCACGAAATGTTCTACGGTCAATTGTTCCCCATAAGGCGCGATATTAATGCGTTGATATACATATTGTATCGGTGTTACGATACGTGTTATTGTAGATGGGTTTTTATGTGTGAAGTTTATTTAGAATGTTTCCATGCTAGTAGGTTATATTTACTTCATGTTATTTACCTGTCTTGGTCCCTGTCATTATCGCACTACTCTCTCATACGGTCATAACAGCTGTTCACCAGGAGGCACTACCTCAACTGTGCCGTGAGGGATACATGTTTTCACCAGATTTCTCGCGTGTTATAGTGTGATTTATACAGTGATCGTAAACCAGTGATGCTTTATTGTACCAGTGTGATGGTACATGTTATTGTAGATGGATTTACGTGTGATGTTTATTTTGTATGTTCCCGTGGTACTAGGAACGTATTTATTCCATGTTTTGTGCCAGTCATGGCCCCCTGTCAGTATTGGTTCTCACACGGTCATACATGCTGCTTGGTAAGTGTCACTACCTCCCACAACTGGTACGAGTGGGAAAACACGTTTCATCTTTTTTTTTTGCGTGTTAGGTTGTGTTATGCTGTAATTTATTCAGTGATCGTATACCAGGGCTGCATTGTTATATTGGTGATACCGTGTGTTATTACGTATCCTAAAATGCATCTAACTCGCCTCCTTCTCTTCAATTTTCAATAATTTATTCTTGTAAAATGCTTTAGGCATTTTATCCAGGAAGGTCTGAATGATTGCATTGACGTCTGGAGTTATTACTGTCTTGTTTACCAATAAACTTTTTAATAGATCCATTACAAAAACACGGCTTTGGACATTGAGATGGCTAACAAACCCATTTGATTCAAATATAAGGGGTGAGTTAGTTTTAAGATAGTGAAGTAAACCTGGGGATAGTGTCTTAGCAACGAGAGGTAATGCGACCGTATATATTACTGCAACATCATCGCTATTTTGTGGCTCATTTTGTTTGATCGGTTCCTGTGTGGGCTCTGTAGTTATGCTATTGCGATAGAGACTGTTAATAAAATAAAATAATTTTAGTTATATTTCAGGCGATGTATTCAAATCTGGTATTTCGTCCCCCCGCCTACTCAATCTTTGACTGTGATACGTACTGCTATGTTCTGCTATTTCTTGCCATGTTGTGATAGATATGGGTGTTGCGCTACCGCCAATATGAGTTGTTGTAAGCTTATCCATTTTGGACTTTGGAACAAGGTAATAAATCGATTCATTCATGGATTATTTTTGTCAAAAAACTGACTGCTGCGGGTATTAGTAAATTTAACAGAAACCCTCCATGCACGGTTGATAATGTTTTCCTTTTGGCCTCGGAAGATTTACTCCCGGACGATTTACTGCCTAATTGTATTATTAAAGAATTGAATTTATTTATCCGTGACTTGGTTAGTTTATCACAGACCAATTTTCCGCTCTCTGTATTTCTAAATATTTCGCAGATGATCTTAACTTCCTTATCACTTAATTTTTTGACGAGTTGACTACGTTTGGATGATTTTAGTTTATTTATTTTATTAAAAAATTCAATTTTCGTTTCAAAGTACGTTTATCACACATCACGACTCAACGTTTCCTTCATTAATCCACGTAGGTTTACTGTCCGGATAATCCGTATATATCACGTAGATTTGCTTTCTTCCTCGTTTAATTCGGGTCTTCAATACCTTGATAGCATAAATATCAGATTTGTCACACTGTACTAGTTCCTGCCTATAGGCAAAACCTTTGATGGGTTCATCAGTATCGAGTGGCGTTATTTCATAGGTCGGAGGGTAATGTTTTTGATTACACGCGAAATACGAAACATTTATTTCGTGAACTTTGGTTCGTGTCCTCGCCCAAATGTCTTGAGACTGGGATCACTGCACTGTAAGCGTACGTACGCTCCCACCTTTAATTGTATACAGGGCACTTTTATACTTGTACGTCGTATTTTAT
This sequence comes from Gammarus roeselii, assembly GCA_016164225.1. Lineage (NCBI taxonomy): Eukaryota > Metazoa > Arthropoda > Malacostraca > Amphipoda > Gammaridae > Gammarus > Gammarus roeselii. Next base: position 28,572 of record SDVV010000290.1, on the reverse strand, counting down.
TCATTTCCGTTAGCAAAGCTCGAATTAGCTTCGGATCGTTTAACAAATAAACGTCAAATGAGCTCCGTCCCATTAATGATGAATGTGGTGTCATATTGTACGTCGTTACAAGTGATTGCAAATCATTTATATAGCGTTCAGTCTTTTTTGCATGCATATATTTTCCCCATTTAAGTTTTATAGTCCGTATAACGCGTTCTGCTGGGGAAGCTTTGATGATCTTGTTGTATGTGTAATAAATGGATATGTTTATGCTAGCAAAATATGCTCTAATGTTTCTATTTGTAAATTCACTGCCGTGATCTGAACAAATCCGAGTTGATGGCCATACTAGTTCATTTAATATTTTGTCAAATGCTGCAATCACATTTCCAAATGTAATAGCTTTCAAGGGTTGTACACACAGATATTTACTGTATATATCATTGACAATCATTAAAAATCTAATACCATCATTTTTAGATGCATATTCTTTCACATAGGCAACATCTGCACAGAGAATTGATCCAGGACGCGCAGTTGTATTCGTATAGCTTTGATGTAGAGCCTTCACGCTAGAGTACGACCCAACAGCTTCCAGATTGTAGTAGACACTCTCCATTCTAATTCACTACTAATCTCAAATCGGGTGTACATTATATTTTATACTGGCAACAGTTGTTCAAATTCATGTCCTGCAATTTGAGCTCTAATCAAAAGTTTTGAAGTACTTGGTTTTGTGAAATCAAACAAGATATGACCGTATGGTTTTTGTTCCACATGTATCTTGTACAATGAGATGAACGATTTAATCTTATCTTTTGCAAGATTTTTTTTACCGAATTAACGTAATTGATTGATATCGCGCATGCGCAGGATAAGAAAATGTGTGGTATTCAAAGACATTGTGCGATGGAATGGATTTGAGTGAAAGAGTGATTGGTTTAAATATATCGTACTGATATTTGCATGCCTACCCCAACAAAACACAGATGCAATAATACGTAGAGACGCTGATTCCATCATAAAGTCATCGTATACAACAAGTAGTTTACATGTAGTTTTCATCGCTAATGAATCGAATGCGAGTGGTCCTGCATGAATTTTTATTTTTTCATGTTTCCTTACAGGAAAATGCTCTGATCCTGAAACGACGACCTCATCGAAACTATAAATGGATTTACTAATTATTTTTCTTATGAGGATGCTCTTCCCGCTGGATGAGAACCCGCTCACAAACAAACGTGCGGGTTTGGCGAAGAGGTTGATGTCCGCAAACCTAACAGTCCCCATTCTCCCCAACAGGTAATCGGCAACTAGCTATTTTTCAATGTACCTTTAATTTATATAATTTTTTTCTGTCAACTTACTATTTTACAATGAATCTCTATTATATAAAAAAAAATTCTTTCTCTTTGCAGATGTATTCCATCAAGGACATGCTAAAGTCAAGGACCCGTTCGGTATCACCAGGTAATTTTTACATCTTTAATGTGTATATGCCAATATCTTTGTTATTATCCAATATTGTTCCCGTATGTTTTTCCAGCAATTGATTTAACCTACTATCATTTCTCAACAGATCATGGTAACAACTCGATCGCAGGTGTACCAGATCAATCCGGAACTTCAGGAATAAAATGGTATGTGTAACAAAAAATGTCGATAGATATTTTTGGATACTGTAAGCATTTTTTCATGTTATATCTTGTTATATATATTCTATAATATAAATTTTTCTCGTGCAGAGTGACGCAGCTTCTTCCAGCGTATCAGGGCTATCCGCTGGCCAGTCATTGGCCAAACTATCAGGGTGATCCAAGGTACGGTGACCCAAACTACCAGCGCCATCCGTTGCAGAGACTACCGATGCAGGCACAAGCATACGTGCAACAGACTCGAGCTTATCATCCATCAGGATCCTTTTACCATGTCGGGCATATACAAAGGTTGGTGTATATTTGAATAATTATTACATCTTTGCCATAGGTTGTCTGATACGTTAGGGGGGTTGTCTTCCTATCTCATGTGATTGAATACGCTCCAGCATGATTTCCTCTTGACTGAGGAAGCTAGCTATAAAGTCAGGACTTAGTACAATTCTAGACTTGTTCAGAATAATTTAATGTCTCCAAGCGATACACTCGATAAATCCTATTTTATTAAAAGTCATATTCAAAATTCAAAAATTTACAGCTTCAATGAATGCAAGATCGATCGTCACTATCGGTAAACTGATAATGTATCCAACACCTCAGCGGTATCCCACCGATGCAGACAAGCAAACAGGTTACAACATGTATCGTTTACTAATGTATAAAAGGGCGTGTGATGCAGCCCAGACTTTAATCTGCTTATAATCTTGTCGACGTCACACCTTCCTCGCAAAATGTAAGTAATTCTAACCAGACATTTTTATTTTAAAGATATCTCTGCTAATTTGTGTATTGTTTTAAGCGTGCGTTATTTGTTAATCTACAATGTAGTGTTTTATACATGCAAGATGAATCAAGACGATATGGTAATGGCAGATGCGCCATTGTTGGAGGATGCAGGGAAAGTCCCGTGCCCTAGCATCGCAATGTCCGCAATTCCTACCGTAAGCGTCGCAATATCCGCAAACCCTAGCGCAAGCCCGCAACGTGATTCTGCCTCCCTACCGGAACAACGCGGAATTCAGCCTACAGCTGCGTTGGATGCGCTCTTGGCGCTGTCTCCTGTTGGACAGTTTGTTACTCAGTCTACTGCTCCGGAACTACCGAGAGTTCAGGCTACTGATGATCCATTCGTCACTCAGTCTACTGATGCAATGACACCGTGTCCTGTTGAGCCGTCTAGTGATAATCCGTTCGTCGCTCAGTCTACTGCTCCGGAACTACCCGGAGTTCAGCCATCTGTTGCGTCCTTGATAGCGTCTCCTGTTGGACCATCTACTGATGATTCGCATGAGGCTATATTTCACCCACCAATATTTGAAGGTATATTGGACCACCATTCCGTAACATCGACATTTATCCCAATCACTGAACACGTCAACATATCATCCATGATAACATTAGAATGCAGGGAATTAGTGAAGCACATTGAACCAAAATTAGGAACATTCCAGAGACTCCAATGCACCGCGAGGGTTAAAATGGGGAAAACAATGGAGGATGCATCTATAGATGAGAAGGACTAGATATTAAACACGAAGGCGATCCAGCTGACAAAAACAGTGGATTTAAGTGAATTGATTGAGGATCTTGGGGTAGATTTACAAAATAAATTAGAAATACAAAAGCTAGAAGGTAGTGGTTGGAGCATTAATACAAAAACCGCTGTTGAGCTGAAATTCTAAAAGACAGGAGCTAAACTGCTAAAGGAACAAAAAGACTGGGTAGTTATGTTACTTAGCCCAAAAATTGTCCAGGCAGGCACCATATAGTCAATATCAAGACAAAAAAGAATAATTGTGTCCTCACAAGCATGATTGTCCATTTCAATTTACCTAAAAATACAAACCTCTCTCAAAAAAGACGTGTATCAGAGTTAACTTACCTACCGTTTAGAAACGCATATTTCACCTTCCCAAATCTTCCCATGAACACACCTGTGGCTTTAGAAGATTTACCAAACATAAAAAGAGGTTGTGATGTCAGCATTAGACAGTATCAGCTCACTAAAGAGAAAGAAGGTTATGGGCTGGTTAGTGTATACAGAGGCAGTTTAGAGGCAAGTGAGGAGCGCACGATCAATTTAGTGCAAATCTTAGATGCTAAAAATGTCGCACTCATTCCATGTTTCACTACATTTATGAAAACATTTAGACATGGGAGATGTAGCAGTACATTTTTTTGTTCCTTCTGCATGCAAGGCATGCACGAAAGCAAAAAAGATTGTCACGTAAAATTATGTTCGTCCACTACAGGCTTGCAAAACATCGGTATGCCTGAAGAAGGCGAAATGTACCAATTCTCAGCCATGCATGCAACAATGAAACCCCCTGTTGTATGTTATTATAACTGTGAATCTGTGCTGGAGCTCACCCAAGAGGGGAAACGTATAGTCAACATACACAAGTTGTGCATGTACAGCTATACTCTTAGGGATAAAGACGGGAAATTGTAAAGCACAAATTTATCGATTCGACTACAGTTCCCCTTGAGGAGATAGAGACACATATGGTTAAAAATATGATGCTGGATTATAATGAATACATGTCAACCTTACCATTGTTCTCCATTCCCGTCCTCACCAAACATGACGTGAAAAAATATTGCGAAAGCAAAACAAGTGAATGCTGCGGAGACGCATTTAGAGAAAATGGTAAAACACAAGTATGTCATCAGAACCATTACGTCGAGGGTGTCTTCGGCCCCAATAAAGAAGTAATAACAGGAAACTATATTGGGACTCCTTGTTCTATTTGTAACATGAGAATAACGGAGAAACTCAGGTTCATGCCATGTATTGCTCACAATGCATCGGCTTATCACATGCGCTTCATACTGAGAGGATTGGACGGTAAAAACTTTTCCAAATAAATGTTTTGCCAGAACAGTCGGATAAAATGTTCAGCATCTCTGTCTCCTTGAACGATGCCACGAGCAAGAACGGGGTCACGTTCATCGACTCGTTCTCATTCCTCAACTGAAGTTTAGACAGTCATGCCAAAAATCTTAAAGATAGTGGGCATGACATGTCACTCCTCAAATCCCATCTCACAAGTCTCGGTTACAGTGACAAGGTTCTAGACCTCGCCACTCGAAAATGACATTTCTGCTACGAAGCCATCACATCGGATTCTGTGCTGGACCAAACTGATATCCCATCGCAACAAGCCTTCTAAAGTCAACTTCGAGGCAAAGGAATATCGGACTCTGATTATGCTGAAGTGAACGAAATGTGGGAGGCAGCAAACTGTAAGACGTTGCGTGACTATATGATCATATACCTGCTCATCGACACGCTGCTGCTGGCCGAAGTCTTCCAAAAGTTTACGGAGACCATGACACGCGACTATACCCTGGACCCCGTCCATTTTGTGAGCGTCCCTGGCTTTGCAATGCAAGCCGCCCTCTACGGAGGAAAGATGAAACTGTAGGAGATATCGATCTCCTACACTTGATTGTCAAAAACACACGAGGCGGATTCGTGACGTTGACGAAAGGTCTTACCAAGATAAACAATCCTTGATGCGAAGACTACGATCCCCTCATCATTGGCGAAATCCTTGAGCTCACACCGGAAGAAATTCAAGCATTGGACTTGGGAAACACAGACTGTTCTGGAGTACATTGCCTGCGTGGATGCCCAAGTCAGCGATGAAGTTGCACGAAAAACAGATGAGCTGCCACTCCTGCTACATCACAAACAGATTACCTTGGACGATGTTTCGCCCTTGACAAAAAATCTCTTGGCTGGCTCAGAACATCTCACAAACAGAAAACGAGCAGATCGTAAGCTTGTTGCTAGCTATCTACTTCAAACTGACTACCTCGTGGCCCTGGAACTTCTCCGAGTACTCCTAAGGCAAGGACTAGAAATCACCAAGGTTCATTGAATTTTTCGCATCAAGCAGGAACCGGTCTTCAAAACCTTCATCATGAACAAACTCCTTTGAAAAGTCCCTATTGAAATTGCTCTCGAATAGTATATACAGCAAGCTATTGTTCAACCCGCTAAACAAAAATCTAGAGGCAAAGGCCGTGTGCACCCTAACGAATTCCGAAAACACGCTGCCAATCCGCTCCTAAAAAAGTGCTACGCCATCGGCCCCGAAACAGACATCACGATCCTCAAACAAAAAAATATCCGAATAGTTCATTCACTCCAAGTTGGATTCTTTGTGCTTGAAAAAGCAAAAGCGAAAATCTACAGCTTCTTCTATGACACACTGAAGCCACGCCACGGTGACAACGTCTCGCTCATCTACTCGGACACCGACTTGTTGCTGATCCAGTTCAAAGGCGTGACCGACATTGAAGCGGAAATGCACCAAGCTCCCCTGGTTGAATACATGGACTTCTCCAACTATCCCAAAAAAAGAACAGCTAGGACTACTGAAAAGCGAAACAGCTGATGACTACCCGAGTGAAATCATCTTCTTACAACCCAAGTGTTACAGCATGTTGCTTGAGTCCGGCGCAACAAAATCGGCTGCTAGAGGTGTCAATTACCAGATACAAGCCAAAATCAGACATGAACAATACAGGGACATCCATAACTAGAAAACATACACACACTTTGAGACATTACACAACATTCGTGCGCAAGCATGCTAGCTTCAAACTGTACGCACTATCAAAAACTGCCTCAGTAAATTCGAGAATAAGCGCTACTATCTCGACGCATGCACAACTCTTGCCTATGACCACCCGGACATTCTCAAAAAATCTATTGAAAATAAACCTACCGTCACTAAAAAGAGGAAGCGATGTGCCTTGGCTAATGATGTCGATGAAGAAATGAATTTAACATGGAAGAGACGCAAGCCGGGTGAGACAGTCTTTGGAAAATACACTCGCGATGAAAGCACCTCTACGTCTACAGGATTTATTCTCTAAATATCCATTGTATGTAAATAAAATAAATAAATATAAAAGTTGTTTGATTGTCCTAGTAATAAGAGCATATATTGATGTCTACAAGCGGTTTGTTGTCAGTATGACGTAGGACTCAATGCAGGATGCAGGAACCGGAGGACTTTTTTGTCTATGTCTCGTCGCTAGGCAGTAGCCAATTGTATCAAAACAATACGTCATCATGTTTTACAAACAGTATTTATCCAGGTATACAGCTACAGGGAGAGTGGAGTGTAGGGCTTGTAGAAGCATTCTATAATGATTGGTTCAAGATAAAAAAACATGATATACAATACAACATTGTAATTTACATAGACTATTTGAATGCTGAAAATGAACGAATCGGACATGAAAAAGCATTGTTCATTCCTAGCGAGAATATCTCAGGCAATACATTGGAAGATTACATCTCCGAGCTAGAAATCAATATAAGAAAAAGTCTGTTATGAAAATAAATTGTTAGAGATGAAGGAAAATTGTTTGAATATGATAAGACACTACGACGCATAAAGTTTAATGCCTTTATTCTACAAAACATCTCGCAACACAAATAAACTGAAGCTATGGTGAATTGGTACTTTGTCGGAGAAAGACCGGCTGATTTAATGGGTGGAGCAATATGTAAATATAATGTCAGTGAAGTTGGCGTAAGCGAAAAAATGTCCTTTATGAACGATAATGTACGCTACATAAACGTTTACTCCGATATAATTTCACGCAGTTTTATGGGCAACAAGCAAGTCAATGTTCTTGATGTTATTCCTATTAATAACTCTTTTTCATTTACACGCGCCCATGTCAAATATAAAAAATTACAGCGCACTCATATTGATTCCATTTCCATCGATCTACGAGATGGGGTGGGCGGTAATATCCCGTTCAAGGATGGTGGATCTAGCCTATGCGTATTGCATTTTAAAAAAATCTAGAGCCTTATAAATATAACGCTGGATATAAAAAAGGTCATTTGGTATCAAGCAATCATGAATGCGGTATTTGCATATCCGTCGTTCAAACAATACGAAGTTTTATTCGCGAAACGTGACAAAATACGCGGTGGAAGTTTACATGATATTGACAGATTCACAAGTCCGATATCGTACCAGAGGGGTAGCGGTTTTTTCTCAACCATAGCCAATCTTGTAAGACGTAAATTGCCTTTTCTACGAAGAACATTACTGCCTGCAGCTGCCGATATGGCTCGGAACATGGCACGCGATTACTCGGAGCAGAAATATATGCGACAGTCAACAAAGGAACATGGGGTTGCTACACTCAAGAATGTTATAAAGAAAGCCATGGTTGGAAGGTAAGATCACAAGAAAAGTAACAAAAAAATCGTAAATTGAAGAAGAACCACGGTTGAAAGATGGAGTCGTGTCGTCCATTATTTAATTACTAAATAATGAGGAATGAGGAAAATGAATTATATCTAGAGACTGAAGAAAATCTGGAGTATATGATGGAGTTTCTTTCGGATAAAGATTGGAGGTTCATTGAATTGGATAAGATTCGAATAATTAAAGTTCGCACAGAAGAAGAAGAACATTTATGGAAATGCGGGGATCTACATTTATGGAGACCTGGGGATGGAATAGGTTTCCGAATTCGTATCAAAGATATGGTGGAGTATATGAAGGATTTTGAGAGGAGACTGCTACAAAGTGATGATGAGTACGGTTGTATGTACGCACCATGTTGATACAGAAAATGCAGAAACATTGATACATCCAGCAAGATTGGGTGACTGTACGAGCCATGCTGTAATCGAAAAACAAGATAGAAGTCATTGATGATGTCAGCAATATCTGTTATTAATACTAATAATGCAGAAATAAACCGTGTCAATCCCTAATTAAATTATTATAATATCCTAAAACTCAAAGGTTAAGCAATGAATTTGCATAAAACGTGTAAGTAAGAGGCAACATCGAATTGTCGTGAAAAATTTGGTTGATCAAAATTGGAAGTTTGTATCAAAACTGCAAAGGTTAGATCAAAAATGTAGAGTCAAGTGGAGCTAATTTGTTATGGATTGTATATATCAATGACAAAATACCGTTCATAAGTTAGGTAAGGTTAGGATTTTTGATATGTACTTACGTATACAGGTCTATAGACGTACCTACATACGTAATTGATCGCCGAAGCGAGTGATGATAGGCTCAAATATTTGCAAACGCATTATAATAGCAAGCTGTATGACGTGATTGGAGTCAGTGTTACGTGGACGATAAGCGGATACGGACGGATCATCCTCAAAAAGATAACAATGAATGTTCATGGGGTAAAAATTAGTTTACTTGTTTTGGAAGAAGGATTCCCCTGAAGATTATATGAGACGGATCGAATAAATATTGACAAATGTTGAAACTACAAGTTTTCTCAGAATGGGTAAAACAAGAATCAAAAGAGTGGGAGATAACATTCATATATGGATGAAGGAAAAATGAAGTCGGCTCTGGGTAACTGACATCGACGGATTTCAGTCGTATGTAACAAACTTCAAGGAAAATAAGAAATCAACTCTCGAAATTTATGTGATCCGAGTGGAAAATCATCATGATTGTAATAACGCTGCAGTGTTGGGGAACGGTTTTTTCCAAAGAACCAAAGAAAACCTGGAACGTATGCAAGAATTCCTCATTGATGGGAAACAGAATGACATTGAATTTGAGAAGATTCGAATGATTAAAGTTCAAGAAGAAGAAGAATTACATTTGTGGACTCAAGGGCACGGAACAGCCTTCGGTATTCGCAACAAAGATATGATGGATTACATGATAGATTTTGAGAAGAAACTTAAACATCGTGATGCAGGATATGGGTGGCTGTACGAGCCATGTTGTAATCGAAAAAATGAGTCAGAAGTCATTGATGATGTCAGCAAGATCTGTAAATGATACTAATAAAAGTATGTAAATCCTAAATCAATTGTTTATAATATCCTACAACTCGAAGGTTAAGCGATGAAATGGCATACATTGCGTTGGTCGAAGGAAACAATGAAATTGTTGAATACGGTAGGAGAATATATTTCAAGAGATGCAACGCTACCCATAAACCTTTCTTGGGGTAAATGCTGTATATGTGTGACGGAATGGTGAGTTATAAATCAGAGTCCGATGAGAAAATATTCAGTCAATATTGGAATTCTGTTGTGGAAGGATGGGTTATAGCTTGAGTCCTCGATTGTTCGAAAGAAATGGGGTGATGGGGGTTTGTAAACTGTGCCAGAAATAAATGAAATTGAATAAACATAAATCGACGACTAACGTGTGGAGACATTTGAAACGTTGTCATCGTGAAGAGTTTAAAAAAATTATTGGAAAGAAAAAAGTAAGATCAACTGTACAAGTCATCAAAGGATGAAGTGTCAGGAGATATTAAAGAAAAAATGTGGTAGACCTAGTATGAGATGAAGTCGTCCCATTTGAATGATGATGGAAACAAATATGAATTACTTGTAATATTTAATACATCTAAGATTGAAAAATCTGACCACTCTGGTAACATATATGAGTCGAGATTGATTGCGAGGTAGAAGTAATTAGGTGTCAAAACTGCAAAGGATAGATCAAAATGTAGAGTCAAGTGGAGAAATGTATTATGCATTGTATAAAACAATGACTGAATACCGTACATCAGATAGGCTAGGATCGGATAGGATGATTACTTCTCTTAATATAACATTGTACGAAGCTGATGCAGATGAAATATCTTGTATCAACAGCAAGGGATGTTGTTCTATCTATGGTAAAGGTTAGGTTGGGACTGTATTAATGCATCCGGCAGTGTGTGGCAACCCTTATGCACAAAATGTGTGTAAATGCCTACATGGTAGCCCATACATGTACCAACACAGTGAAGGTAACGAACCTGTATGTATAAATTGGACTCATATCTGTACTCCTTCAGATAGCGATTCGCTTTCGGGGGGGAAAATGGCGGCCCAGTTTGATGTGGACGTATTTTAACAGGAATGAAAAGACGGGGGTATGTGTTATTTGCAGTGCGGAAATAAAATTAAGCAAACCAGGCTCCACATTCGGGCTTTGGCACCATCTCAAAGGACACCATTATCTTGAATACGATAATCTTAAAAATGAACGAGGAAATATGACCTCAAAGGATGCAATGGGCGCGTTGATAGAACATAATTATCCGGACTTGGGTTTCCAACCTAATGAGAAAGACAGTGCTCAAAATGGCGCGAGCGTGAAAGAAAGTATAGTGCCACTAACACTCAAGCTATGAATGTATGAAGATTGGGTGAAAATAGCTAAATCGATATGGTGGGAGGAAGACCCGAGCCATAACCGAAATTGAAAATGTTGAAAATAAGGGGAAATATGGGATGGATATCACTGACAGTGATATTGAAATGTGTGAAGGAAAAAAACTGCTAAAGTTGGAGGGAACCGAATTATCAAATGGGATTATGAAAGGGTGACAAGTATAAGAAGTGAAAAATTGCATAATAAAATCATATGTATATCTGATTTTGTTTCAAATATGTTGGTAATGAAGCACGGGAAGAGAGAATCCTGTCACAAATGTTTGAGTGCTAGGAGAATTGGGTATATAATGAATGGAAATGTGGATAATAGCAAGGAGAAAATCTGAAACGATTTGATGTCACAAACATGTAATAGTGATTAAAAATACCGTCTATAAAAAGCTCGCTGAAGACTATAAACAAAGTTTTGGATACAAGGCTAGGATCACAAGTATTGCATACACTTCTCCCAAAGGTTTTCGTTTATCTAAAATGTGTACTGAGGGCGTTAGTCTCGAACACCAATAGATCAGATAAAAAAACCACACCCAGATGATAAATCCTACACCGATAAGACGAGTTGACAGCTTCAGGTGAGGAATAAATATACGTCATTGATAAAGAACCCACAGACTGTCACTGGTACCAAGAATCAAGATAACACAAGAGAGCGAGGTCGAAGACATTATTTTCGTTTCGCGAAGATACTCACATTGAATTTTTGGTGTGAAAATGTTATGTTTCGTAAAATGATATCCCATGTAAATATATGTATATATAATTATGTCAAAATCTATTATCAATAATAATAATATGTCTAATAAATCTTTGTTTGCAATATCCTAAATTTAACTCGATTGAACTAGCATTGAAATGCACTAAAACGCCTCTTGCCTTACGTTGAAAATGCGATAGATATTAAGCTAATTGAAGTTGTATACAGCTCCCTCAGCAATCGTAGATAAATATATCTCAACAGGTGAAGGGTAGCCAAACCATAAATGGTCTAGGACCCCTTCATTCAGTAAATCGCCTTCTAAATAGTAAAGTATACATTTGCAGGGATCAATAACGAAAATTCCATAAAGATGCATAATGGACTTGCACCTCTTAACATACATTCCTCCAAAATATCTGACATTTAACTCTGAGATCAGGAGAATAACGATATTTTTTACTACGATACCATTCAAATCTATATCAAATTTCTAAGCCTATTCCAGTCACGTATAATACTTCAGACATATATTGCATCTGATTCACCCATCGTCTCTGAACAACATCAAGCAAAGTCACATCCTGGATATAACCAATAATGACCCTGGCATGAGTCTCCAGTTTAAAGGTTAACCCCGATATTGACACGGAAAATGCGGTAATCGTCTCTGTCTGAATACATGGACTTCTCCAAGAACCCCAACAAAAAAATCATTTGTACGATGAAACAAATAAATGACTGCTGGGACTAATGTAAAGGCAAAACGACTAACGAATACCCGAGTGAGATCATTTGCTTGCAACCAACGTGTTACAGTATGATGCTTGCATATCCGAGGACTCGGACCAGCAGCTAAGGGTAGCATAACAGTAAAATACTCATGTGAAATAATACCGTAAAACAAATACGAAGACAATTAGGATTGCGATCGTATCGATAATCCAAAACATACAACCACCCGAGGACACTTTTGCGTGAAAAAATATGAAAGCACATCGACCTGAACATGTTGTAACCTGTATATGTTCATGGCCTATATTCAACATCAAGCTGGCTTCAAGCATCTCACCGCTAAAAACTTCACCAAAACAACCTCCGAAAATGAGTCAAATAAAGCACAACTAGCTATGCTCTCCTAATATATACCAATATTTCTTGCATAACTATATCGAACATCCTAACATTTCAGGTTTGAGCAGTAAAAATTTCTATTCAAATGAGTCATTCAATAACAAACAAAGTAATATAAATCATACCGTGCGAAATATTTCAATACAATCATATAAATATCGTTGATAAGACCTTATAACCTACATCTATATAATCCGTACGTAAGCAATCGTAAATAAAAGCAATACGATACCGAAAGGAATCTGAAAGATATCGTAAGAAAAACAATTCTCCAATAGGACCATATATCTCGAGATAAGATCTTTGTGTGTCAGTTGACATATAAAGATCATCGAGCTAATTACCATTTGCGGTTTGGACACCGCCTGACTCCGGTCGACCCCTCCCCTCTTCCCACCCGTCACGGGCAGTAACTATGTATCATCAGTAACTAACTTGACCACAAGATCAATTTGTCTTAACATAAAATTACAATGTCCGAGATATACAGCGACTAAGTCGGACACATTAACAAATAACATACATCCTAACAAATACATTCGATAAAAGGTTCAAAGATCTAGTCATCCTATATCTAATTCCTTGGCAAAGCATATATGGAGTCCCTAATTATCACCTATCTAATTCCTTCACAAAGCATGTATGGAGTCACTAATTAAGACCCATCTAATTCCTTCACAAAAGCATACATGGAGTCACTAATTATCGCCTATCTAATTCCTTCACATCCGCGTCATGGCACCCTTAATTATCGCCTATCTAATTCCTTCACATTCGCGTCTTAGCACCCCCAATTATCGCCTATCTAATTCCTTCACATCCAGGTCTTGCCACCCCTAATTATCGCCTATCTAATTCCTTCACATACGCGTCCTGGTGGCCCTAATTATCGCCTATCTATTTTCTCCACATCCGCGTCTTGGTGGCCCTAATTATCGCTTGTCTAATTACTTCACATCCCAGTTTAGCTCCGGTATCTACTACTTACGCCCGGTTGAGTCAAGGTTGCATGAGTTACCGGTGACTTCCGCCCCGCCCAAAAGTGACTCTAGAAAGCGGTTTTCGTCGACATATATACTACTGCTAGTGGTGGGGAATCTTGTAAGGTTTTCAACTATTCTTGGTATGTAAGGCAGTTAGAGCGATAATTGTTCACAAGTGAAAAAAGGCGGGTATGACAGTGGTCGATATCAAAATAGCCCTATATGACAGTGAATGCTAATACAATTTGATGATATATTTCTGAAGGTCAATTATGTTGGTGGAACTACAAGTAACTGATATGAAATATAGCGATATGACAGTGGCAACTGCGACATTATCTAATACAAAAAATATATGCAAGTTGTGCGATCCAAGGTATTACTTATTGTCCAGCTTTGTTGTGAATTTACTCCCATGTGTGCATTCAAAAAATTAATATTTAGAGCAGATTACTGCCTACAAAGTATTATACAGATACAGATCAGACACTAGGTCGAGGGGTGCCTCAGGTGCCCTCAGGTGCCCGACGGCAAGGCGCAGGTGCAAGGCGCACCTCGTGTGCCCGACGGCAAGGCGCACCTCACAGAACTTAGCCCTTTTGCGCTGGAGGGACTCCGCAGCACACCCTCCAACCATCCCGTTTCTAAACGAGATGCCAAGGGTGAGGAAGCACATCAGAGCAGCGTCAAAAATCATCCATACACAATCATTCTCCACTGACGCCTATTCATTGTGTGCTCTCACGCTACCTCCACACTCAAGTCTCTCTTAACGCCTGCGTCACACCATCCATCCACCCAAACTTCGATCTACTTCTAGGTCTAGGCCCACTTGCGTCTGCCTTCACCTATCTCCCCTAATCCCTTCTCACCATGTGCCCGAACCATCTCAGAACACACGAATGAACTCTGTTCTCTAACTTCTTCACTATCCCCGTTCTAATTCAAACTACGTCGTTATTTATCATGTTTCTCAGCGTCACACCAACCATGATTCTCGAACATTTCATCTCGAAGACATTCATTTACCTTCTCCTCTTTTCTGCTCTCAGCCTCCAAGTTTCAGCTCCATAGAACACAGACGGAACAACTACACCCTCACATAGCCCTCTATAGTTGTACATAAATAATTAACATGGACTGCGAACACCAGATGCAGCAAAGAAAGTGCATTGCATTGAACAGTAAGTCATTATTTACTCAATCGAGAAAGAGTACTGGACGTCTAAGCTCTATCAAACACGTTACTTACTGTTCGTTATCAACTGCACGTTATCTACTCCTTGTCGTCGCTGTCGGTTCAAGTTCGATCCAGCAAATTCATGGTTATGTGAGCTACGTGTGAAAGTGTGAAACCATTCATTGCCTTCGAGTCCTTTCTCTTTCGACAGAGATCTTATAGCAGTCACTATTTTACTCCCACCTTACTTTTTTTACATCATGGGTTCACGAGGGAAAAAAGCGAATCTGCGCACATCAAGACGCTCATAGGTGCTAGTGATGAATTGTAAACTATAGAGCCCAGTAAACTGCGAGTAAGCAATGTCTAGCATCTCACATATGTCACTGCTAAATTAACTGAGAAAGAGCATCAGATCACTTGCCCGACATCGTCTGTGGAGGAACGGAAGAAGCGGGTAGTCGTTCTAGAGGAAGCGGTGGATAACAACCAGGTCAATGAGAGGAGGGACACTGTCGTTCTTTCTGGTGACCTTTACGAGGTAGAGCAGACAAGGACCGCAATGCGGTGGTAAGGAAATTGCTCTCATAACAGACCGGCGTCCCCATCACCAAGGAGAACATCAGAGTTGATCCTATATTCGTCAAGAAACGTGATCGAGGGCCTGATAAGCGAAGTGTTTCTCCAAACTGTGTGGATGGGACGTCAAAGGCAAGACCATGATAGCTTGTTAAGAGAAGATGCGTGATCAACTCTCCGTAATCGAATCCCTGACGCCCACTTGCAACACCATCATAGTAGTATATATTTCACCTAAAACGTGCATATCTACGGATTTTTGCACGCTCTTTTTCACATGGAGACGTCTACACTCACCTAAACGCAATTGGGACAATGTTATAATTAGGAAGTATCTAATTGCATTGTATATAGCTCGGACATCGTAATTTAGGTCTATTTACTTACATTTGTGGCCCTTATAATATGCTCACATAAACGCAATTTGAACAATATATTGGTTAGGAAGTATCTAATTACATTGTGTATCCGACTTAGCTCATATATAGCTCGGACATTGTAATTTATGTCAAGACAATTACTCTTGTGGTCAAGTTAATTACTGTAGGTACAGAGAGAACACCCGGGAGTGGGAGGATAGGGGAGGAGGATAGGGGAGGGGAGTCAGGCGCCTGAGATTGGGTGTCACCTAAACGCAAAGGGGACAATGTATGTAAAGACGTTATGTGTCCGACTAAGTCCCTAAATAGCTCGGACATTGTACTAGTAAATTGCCGTTTACAAGACCTATTGACATATATCTATATAAGCCATCCGAATCCGAGCGGTAAGCCAAGGGATTAAAGGTAGACCTTACTGCATGTCCAAATGAAAAAAAATGCTATTCCTACCGAACGCGGCAAGTGATTAAAGCTACACCATACTTCATGATCGAATGAATCAACGCTATTTCTACCGAACGCGGCAAGTGATTGAAGGTATACCCTAGTGCATGCCCCGAGAAGTGCGAGTTAAGATAAGATCTCTGTGTGACATTGACGAATAAAGGTCTTCCCGTGCAAACTAAGTGCCAGTTGCGTTTGGGACTCCCAAATAGAAATTAAATTAGCCACAAGAAGCAATTAACTGAACCTACTTCACTGGTGTCGTTGCTGGCGCTGCTGCTTCTACTACAAAATCTACCGCTGCTGCCGCTGCGGCAGATGTCGCCGCTGTTGAAGCGAATGCCATGGCTGCACTGATATGTCTATTGCTGCATTTGCTGCGGAGCTGTTGCCACTGCTGTTGCCGTCGGTATTGCTTCTGCAGAGTCACCGCCACTACCGCTACTACCACTGCCGCTGCTGCCGCTGATGCTGCTGCCGCTGCTGCTACTGCTGCTGCTGCTGCTGCCGCTGCTGCTACCGCTGCTGTTGCTGGTGCTTCCTCATCAAACGCTGCTGCCGCTGCTGTCGCAGCTGCTGCTGCTACCGCTGCCGCTGCGGTCATTACTAATGTTGTCGTTGCTGCTGCAGCTGTCGCTGCTGATGTTGCTGCTGATGCCGTTGCTAATGCGGCCGCTACTGCCACTGCTGCTGCCGCTGCCAATGCTGCCGCTGTATCCGTTTCTGTCACTGGTTCCCTTACTGCTGCTGCTATCACTTGCTGCCGCTGCTAACGTTGCTGTTAATGCTTCTGACGCCGTTGCTGCTGCTGCCGTCGTCACTGGTGTCGTTGCTGGCGCTGCTGCTTCTACTACAAAATCTACCGCTGCTGCCGCTGCGGCAGCTGCTGCCCTGTGGCAGATGTCGCCGCTGTTGAAGCGAATGCCTTGGCTGTACTGATCTGTCTATTGCTGCATTTGCTGCGGGGTTGTTGCCACTGCTGTTGCCGTCCGTATTGCTTCTGCAGAGTCACCGCCACTACTACTACTACCACTGCCGTTACTGTTGCTTCTGCTGCTGACGTCTTTCTGCCACCGATGCTGATGCCGTCGCTGCTACTTCTGTCACCGCCGATGCCGTTCGCATTCGCCGTTGCTTCTGCATGTCGCCTCTGCTACTGGTTTCGTTGTTGCCGTTGCCGCTGTTGCTGTCACTTCAGCTAAGTCCGTAACTATATTACGTATATTCTTAAATAATTTTCATTCAATAACATTCATATCCTCGAGCCAAATTTATTAAAAATCCCCTGTGCCATGTGGTAAAAAATAGAGTAAATACATTGCACCATTACAGAAGTTAGGTTAATACACGTAGTCCACATATGTGTAGAATTAACTCCATCAGTTATTTCTCTATATTCTACATGATACACGCATTTGAACTGAAATCGTGGTGGAATACATCTCGACGTCAGTAGGTAGCGCCCAGAGTGGTGCTGTGACTTCTTGGGTGCTCTGATGGCCGACGTGGTTGAAGCTTATTTCGGTCCCTGCACTGCAACTATAGTTGTTGTTTATGCAGGCTGCTGATACATCTGCTCAGATTCTTCTCATAATCAAATCACCATTTCAACTGCAACCCCAGGACGCCCCCAGGAAACGACAACAAAAGTACGGCAATATGGGAACTTGCCTTTTAATTGTTGTAGTTTGACGGACTGCTCTAATATTATTTCGTAGTTTGGTGCAAAAGATTATATGAAATTGTACAAGTAATTGAAATTCTGCCCTGTCGTTTGTTCACGGTACGACGTATATGTTGCACATTTTACCCGTTTTCAACATGGGGACAACGTTGCCGAAAAGTCACACTTGAATTTTAAATGCCGTTTTGAATACATTTCACATCAACAAGTAGATTTCACCACGTTTACGCAACCACAATTGAACACTGAGTTCACACACTACAGTGCTTGTCCGTCTTGATCAGAGATATATAATATTCAAATTATACACATAAAATAGGCTGGTGGATGAGGTAGTGCTGCCATAAGTTGATTAGAAGCTGTAACATTATGTGACACCAACAATAAATTCATGTAAAGAGGGCAATTGTTCCGATAGTGTGGATAACCAGCCAAACGGCAGCTGATTGGCCTTGCACGACCAACATTAGCATTTCCACCTTCGACGTAGAAGTAAATGCTGCTTAATACTATGCAAGCATAGCTGCTGTCACTGCTGTTGCACTCACACGTTAGATGGCAATGGTCTGCAGCACGACGAGCCTCCTCAACCCTCGGTTAACCTACAAAGCCTGCTTACTGACGTAAATAACCGGAAAAAAGCTAATCGCCTTCGGAAACCGTTCCGGACTATATGAAGCTGTTTAAAATCATCCGCGGTTAAATCTTCCCCGTTCCTGAACGCACTAGTCTGCTTGTACAGGGTGAACCTGAATTAACTGACCCTTTTAATTTGTTAACGAATGGAAAACTAAGAACGCTATGAAGTTGAAACTTGTTTTATTTAGAAGAAGAACATTTTTATGGTAATATTGTATCCTAGTTACGACATTACCATATATAGTCTGCTAAATTTGTGTTTAATTATCAACCCTTAAATTTTCATCATGATTTGCTGCAGCAAAGAAAAAAGAACGAGAATTCTGCAAACCTACATCAGGACGATGTCAATAACAGACGCTCAACGTGATTACAGGATCCATTTCGAAACAAGAATCAGTCCTTCAAAAAACACAATTAAATCGCTTTATCGAAAATTTGCGGATACCGGGAATGTTAATGACAAACCACGATCTGGAAGAAAAAGGTCAATTCGAACTTAAGACGTTATCAAAAGAGTTGCTGTAAGCATTACAGATAATCCTAAAACCTCCACTAGAAACGTGCTTCTCAATTAACCATTTCTCAATCGACATTATGCCGCATTCTGAAAAAGGACTTGAAGTTGAAGCTCGACAAAATTCAGTTGACTCAACAGTTATTGCCTAATGATCATCACCAACGTTTTGGATATTCGAATCCTTTCTTCGTTTGTGCGGGGATGCCACTTTCATCGAAAACATCATCTTCTCTGACGAAGCTCACTTTCACTTGACTGGTCATGTATACAATCATAATTCCAGAATTTGGAGCCATGAAAATCCACGCGAAATCCAAGAAAGACCATTGCATTCTCTTCGTGTTACTGCGTGGTGCGGAATATCAGCTTCATGTGTTTACGGACCTAACTTTTTTTTAAATGATAACGCAACTGTAAGTCACTGGTGAAAGGTACCGCTCGATGATAAGAGAGTTTCTTATTCCAGAAAATGTTCACCACACGTGGTTTGAACAGGATGGAGCCACCGCACCTACGGCAAGATAAACGATAGCATTGTTACAAGATTACTTTCCAAATCGTTTGATTTCATGATTTGGTGACATTCCTTGACCCCCTCGTTCTCCCGATTTGACCCCATGCAACTTTTTCTCATGGGGCTACCTCAAGTCACGAGTTTATGTAACAAATCCATCTAATTTACAAGAACTTATAAACAACATTTATCATGAAATAGCTGCACTCTCGCCAGAAACACTAATGAAGGTTACGAAAACAACGAAGAAAAGAACCCTATCTTGTCAAAACAACCGTGGCTGTCATTTGAAAGATATTATATTAAAAAACTAGAAAACAATATCACCATAAAAATGTTCTTCTTTTAAATAAAATAAGTTTCAACTTCGTAGCGTTCTTAGTTTTTCCTTTATTAACAAATTAAAAGGGTCAGTTAATTCAGGTTCACCCTGTATATCACATCTGAACCTCCTACTTGACCTTGCGCACGAAGGTGTTTTAACCTACCAGAATCGGCACATCTTCGTGTCCTAAGGGGGATCGCGCGATATCTCGCGTTGAGGCCCAAATCAAATCAAATCTTGATCGCTTTTGTATCATCGCAAACAACGCTTTGTGTATCACAACCAGCGAGTTCCGTTACAACCCATCGAAACTCTGAACATGCTTGCTAACAAACTTCCTCTTCCGTTCAGAAGAGACAAACTCTTGCTAGAATACTATTTTATGACTATGAGACTTATCAACAACCCAGCACTCGGCGACATCTCCAACATTCTCGATAAACACCTCTTTGCGGCTAAGAAGATTATATGCCTACCCTTTTCCCTACGCGTGGACAACTTTTTGGCCTCACTGAACATCAATCGCAAGGCAATCAAGCCTTCATTCTCCTACCAAATTCTCCAAATCGACGCACCAACGTAGATGATCAGCCCACCGCTGGTCAACCTAGATTTGAAAGTGTACCCTAAAGCCACAACTCTAATCAACACGTACCAACGAGAATTTTCGAGATTACTTGAGGAACAATTCTCAGTGCATGCACCGCCATATGAACACCAGAAGCTCCAGAACAGCGGACGGAGTGGCAGCTGTCGCAGTGTGCGGAGAAAACTCATGCTCAGCAACTCTACCCCAAGAGGCCTCTGTATTCTCTGCAGAGCTGTACGCACTCGAGTTGGCCATCTCCTTTACAAAAACTGACCACCCCCCCGAATCTGTCGCATTTTCGGACAGTCTGAGCGCTATCACTTAGCTTAAAACTATGTACTACGAACACCCTGTCATCCGTAAAGTGCAACACGATATGTTCACAATGTTCGAGACGGGTCAAGCAGTCGAATTCTGCTGGATCCTTGGACACGTGGGAATAATAGGAAACGAGCTTGCAGATTACCTCGCTAAACTGGCGTCTTCCCACTATGAGCAATTTATCACCATATATTACAGACTGGTTCATAATCATATACTCCCAAATAACATCGCGATTGAACGACTTGTTGCAACAGAGTTAACAAAAGATGCTTGCAGTTAAACCCACTTTAGGAGAATGGAAAACCATGTTTACCAATACAAGAAACCAAGTGTTCATCAAGCGCCTGTGCACGGGATAACTCATAACCACATAATGATGTAGACAGGGACCGGTTGCGTCACCATGCCTCTGTTACCACCAGGTGACAATCAGTGTGAAACACTTACTTATGGTTTGCAATGCACTCGCAGCAGCCCGACGAGCCTTCGTAAGCCTCCTGTGCAATCTACAAAGCCTGCTCACTGACCTAACCTACCGGAAAAAAAAATTATTTTCTTCAGAAAATATACCGGACTTTATGGACCTATTTAAAACCATTCGCGGTTAATCCTCCCCGTTCCTTAACGCACTAACCTTTTATGTATCGCAGTTGAAACTCCTATTTGACCTCGCGCACGAATGTTTGATTTGATTTGAGCCTCATTTCCACCGGAGCCTCAACATGAGTCATAATAGGCTCCCTCGTAGGGCGCGGCGCAGGAAGGTGTGCGAACCTAGCAGAATCGACGGATCTTCGTGCCCTGCAGGGGAGCGTTCGATGCCTCACATTGAGGCTCTTGTGGGAATTAGGCCCAAATCAAAACGGCTGATGCGTCATTTTTGGTCCGTTGCTGTGTTTAATGACGCCTTTACCCTACAGAGCATTACTAGTAGAGTATATGTCGCCTAAACAGCCTACTGAAGGAATGAGATAGGCCTTAATTAGGGGGTGCGAAACAGCCTACTGAAGGAATAAGATAGGCCAAAACTATGTCGCCTAAACAGCCTACTGAAGGAATTAGATAGGCCAAAATTAGGGGGTACAAAACGGCCTACTGAAGGAATTAGATAGGCCAAAATTATGTCGCCTAAACAGCCTACTGAAGGAATTAGATAGGCCTTAATTAGGGGGTACGAAACGGCCTACTGAAGGAATTAGATAGGCCAAAATTAGGGGTTACAAGACACGGATGTGAAGGAATAAAAATAACAGATCTTTGAACCTATCATGGAATGTAATTGTTATGAAGTATATCATTTGTCATTGTGTCTGACTCAGGCGCTGTATTTCTCGGACATTGTAGTTCTATGTTAAGACAAATTGATCTTGTGGTCAAGTTAGTTACTTATGGTACGTAGAGATACCATGAACGCAATTTTTTTTTGAGGTGCCACAAACGCAAGTTTTTTGTGAGTTGGCCAATGTATTTGTTAGGATGTATATTATTTCTTAATGTGACCGACTTTGTCGCTTGAACCTTATACTTGAAGTTTTATTTAGTTATATTCTGGTCAATTGCTTATGGGGTGGCCGAAACGCAAGTAGAAGCGATTGCTATAGTTCAACCGCAAGTGGTAATTAGCTACGACAATTAGCGATTTTATCTCTGGATGTGCGGTCACACAAAGATTTGATCTCGTGATATATGGTCCTCATGGAGAATAGTTGTCCATACGGTAAATTTCAGTTTCCTTACGGTATCTGGTTGCTTTCATTTACGATTGCTTACGTACAGATTATATAGATGTACGTTATTAGGTCTTGTCAACGCTGTATATGATTGTTATGGAATATTTCGCGCGTCAGTAGGGCATGATATATATTACTATGTTTGTTATTGAATGACTCATTTGAATAGAAGGCATTGTTTATGCATGATATTTTATACTGCATGATTGACATTATTTGATGAAATCCACTATGTGAAGGAATAAGGTATAGGATGACTTAATCTTTAAACCAATTATCCAATGTAATTGTTATGACGTATATTATTTGTTAGTGTGTCTAACTCAGGCGCTGTATTTCTCGGACATTGTAGTTATATGTTAAAACAAATTACTCTTGTGGTCAAGTTAGTTACTGATGGTACATAGAGACACCATGAACGAAAGTTTTTTGTGAGACCACCGGGAAGTTGAGAGTGGGTGGTCCGAATGATTTGTATCTGTCAAATGTCACACAAAGATATTATCTCAAGATATATGGTCTTCTTGGAGTATAGTTTTCCATACGAGAAATTTCAGTTTCCTAACGGTATCTGGTGGCTTTTATTTACGATTGCTTACACACGGATTTTATAGATGTACGTTATTAGGTCTTGTCAACGCTTTATATGATTGTTATGGAATATTTCGCACTGTAGGAGGGCTTGATATATATTACTATATTTGTTATTGAATGACTCATTTGAATAGAAGGCATTGTTTATACATGATATTTTATTCTGCATGATCGATATTATTGATTAAATCCACTAGCTTTTCCCCAGTTATTGTAAATATTTTTTTCAGAAATGATTGTAGTGGGAGTATAATTGATCAGTAACTGTTGCTCGTTATATATTTTTATTCGATTCTGGTATGAATAGTGTTATGGCAAGTTCTCTGGTGAGGGTGCGCTTGATATAGCTATACGCAAAAAGTCGGATGAGCCCCTGAAAAAATTAGGTGAGATTGCTCATACCTATTCTTAGTCCTATAAATTTGTTACTGTGTCACGTTTGCTATGATTGAGTATATGTTTCGTTATATATTTATGTATGGATTATAATTCTAGATTTTTTTCTATACATATATGTGTGTATTCTTATCTAATTGTGGTTTATTTGATTCATTTCGGAGCTGGTTTTGGTGGAGTTTTTTAGCGGTGCGATGTTTGATTCAACCTTGATAATGAATACAGGCTATGTTTTGTTTTTAAAATCCATTTAGTTCATATCTATATTATATCTATAGGAAAAGTATGGTTTATTTGTTGGCAGTTTGCAGCCTTAGTCTGCGATCATTCCTGTATGGTACCAGCCTGAAGGTAGGATTGCAGGCAAGGTTATGTGTTTTCCATATATTTATTTCATATGTATATATTATCTATAGGAATAGTATGGTTTATTAGTCGTATTATTGGCAAGTTGAGGTATGTATTGTGGGATGATGCAGCACCTACGGTCGTGAATCTATCGACCCCATATTGCATTACCTAGTTTTGAAACAGTTATATCAGTGTTCTATTGACGCGGTCTCCAATAGCAAAAATACCTGAACGATATGGATTTTTCTGTAAGTTGAATATCATGTTATGCATACTTAGTAATGATCGAATGATTTAAGTTGAAATTTGTATTGTTTTCGGAATTTTGATCAGATATCTCATAGAGTGTTAGGCATTTTAGGGTATTTTTAGATTTGCATCTTCCACACTATTCCAGGCATAATTGGTAGGTTGTTGCATCATTTTGGTATTTTTTATATGTATATATGACATTCTGTTACGATTAAACCAAGCTAACTTTACCCCTTAGCGCTCCGTTGTACTTACCCCAGCAGTATCTCCTTCTATCGTTTTTCTTTGTTATCAGGCATAGAGAAATCTGTATAATAAATAGCTGACTGTTTCTATCCTCCAATAATAGTTTCAAGATTTAAATTGCTGAACGATAATCACAGGAATGTATGTTCAAGAGGTGTAAGTCAATGCTGCATCTCTATGGAATTTTCGTTATTGATCCCTTGCAAATGTCTTCTTTAACGTTTAGAAGACGATTTACTGAATGGAGGGGTCCTAGAGCATTTACGGTTTGGCTACCCTTCACCTGATGAGATATATATCTACGATAGCTTGGGTACCTGTGTACATCTTCAATTAGCTTAGTATCTATCACATTTTCAATGTATTGCATGAGTCGTTTTAGTGCATTTTCAATGCTGATCATTCGAGTTAAATTTAGGATATTGCAAACAAAGATTTATTTGAGATATTATTCTATTGATAATAGAATTTGACACGTTTATTTATACATATATGTATATATACATTCGATATCATTTATACGAAAACATAACTTTTTCACACCGAAAATTCGACGTGAGCATCTTGGAGAAACATAAGTAATGACTTCGACCTCCCTCTCTTGTGTTATCTTGATTCTTGGTACCAATGACAGTCTGTGGGTTCTATATCAATGACGTTTATTTATTCCGCACCTGAAGCTGTCGACTCGTTATATGGACGCTATTTATGATCACTGTTACATGTTTATGACATCGAATCGTTTCAGATTTCTTCTTGCTATTATCAACATTTCCATTCATTATATTCCCGCAGATATCCGAAATATACCCAATTCTCCTAACACTCAAACGTTTTCAATATCACTGTCACTGATATCCATTCCACTGAAAGTATCCCACGTTTTCCCCCTTATTTTTCATTATTTCCAATTTCGGCTAAGGTTTGGGTTTTTATCTCACCATATCGATTTAGCCATATTCACCCAATCTTCATACATAATTAGCTTGAGTGTTAGTGACACCATATTTTATTCTACGATCGTGCCATTTTGAGCACTGTATTTCTTATTATTTTTGATACCCATGTCCGGATTTTTATGTTCTATCAATAGGCCCGTAGCATCCTTTGAGCTCGTATTTCCTCGTTCATTTTTAAGATTAGCATATCCAAGATAATGCTGTCCTTGGAGATGTTGCTAAAACCCGAATGTGGAGCTTGATTTGCATAATTCCATCTCCGCATTGCAAATAGCACACCCCCGTGTTCTCCTTTCTGTTAAAATACTTCCGAACCAAACTGGGCGACATCCTCCTTCTTCGAAAGCGGACCTCTATCTGAAGGAGTACAGATATGAGTCCAATTTTATTTATATATACTTTGATTACATGCATATATACAGGGTCGTTATCCTCACTGTGACGGCACATGTATCGACACAATGCATATATACAGGGTCGTTAGCCCCACTGTGGCGGCACATGTATCGACACAATGCATATATACAGGGTCGTTAGCCTCACTGTGTCGGAATAATGTAGGTATTTACATACATTTTGTATAAAGGGTTACCATACACTGCCAGTTACATTAATACCTAGCAACCTACCCTAACTCCACTTATCTCTACATTTTGATCGATCCTTTGCAGTTTGATACACACGTCCAATTCAGATTTTGTAAATCATCAAGAACCTAACATAGCCTAACTTATGTACGGTAATCCGTCATTGATTTTTTACGATGCATAATACATATCTCCACTTGACTCTACATTTTTTATCA
This sequence comes from Gammarus roeselii, assembly GCA_016164225.1. NCBI lineage: Eukaryota > Metazoa > Arthropoda > Malacostraca > Amphipoda > Gammaridae > Gammarus > Gammarus roeselii. The sequence goes on along the minus strand of SDVV010000290.1, from coordinate 2,405 downwards.
ATCCTTTGCAGTTTGATACACACATCCAATTCTGAACTTGTAAATCATCAATAAACTAACCTAACCTAACTTATGTTCGATATTCAGTCACTGTTTTATTCAATGCATAACAAATATCCTCACTTAACTCTACATTATTTGTTCTATCTCTTGCAGCTTTGATAACTTTCACCTAATTATTTCTACTTCGCATTCAACCTCGACTCATATATGTTACCAGAGATGTCAGATTTTTTTCAATCTTAAATGGAATGAATGTTACAAGTAATTCATACTTGTTTCCATCATCATACAAACGGGCTCCTGATCTCATACTAGGTCTACCACATTTTTCGTCAATATCTCCTGACACTTCATCCGCTGACGACTTGCACAGTTGATCTATCCTTTTTCTTTCACATATTTTCTTCATACTCTTCACGATGACAGCGTTTCAAATGTCTACACACGTTACTCGTGGAATTATGTTTACTCAATTTTATTTTTTTCTGGCAAAGTTCACAGACCCTCATCACCCCATTACTTTCGAACAATCGAGGACTCAAGCTATAACCCATCCTTCCACAACAGAATCCCAATATTGACTGAGTATTTTTCTCATCGGACTCTGATTTATACCTCACCATTTTGTCACACATATACAGCTTTTACCCTGAGAAAGGTTTATGGGTTGCGGTGCACCCCTTGAAATATATTCTCCTACCGTCTTCAACAATTTCGATGTTACCTCTGTCTGACACAATGTATGCGGTTCATCGCTTATCCTTTGAGTTTTTAGGATAATATAAACAATTTAATTTAGGATTTTTTCATAGTTTTATTGTTTTTTTATCAGTCATAATTACAGATGTTGCTGGATTCATCTATTTTAATGCATTCTTGTATCAACATTGTGCGTACATACAACCGTACCCATCATCACTTTGTAGCAGTCTTCTCTCAAATTCCTTCATATAGTCCACCGTATCTTTGATATGAATACGAAAACCTGCTCCATCCCTGTATCTCCATAAATGTAGATCCCCGCATTTCCACAAATGTTCTTCTTCTTCTTCTGTGCGAACTTTAATTATTCGAATCTTATCCAATTCAATGTACCTCCAATCTTTATCCGTAAGAAACTCCATTATACGCTTCAGATTTTCTTCACTCCCTAGATAGAATTTATTTTCCACTCACCCAACATTCTTACATGTGTGGAAATTTTCTGCTTGGAACATATCAATTTCAAGATATACCTTCTTATTGTCTTTGAAATCTGTTACATTCGACTGAAATGTTTCGAAATCAGTCACCCAAATCCTGTTTTCTTCAACAACATTACAACCCTAATTCATAGAGCTTATAACCTTTCTTCAACATATCTTGATTTTCACCAGGAAATTGATTTTATTCGAAATTTCTTCACCAATAATGGCTACCCATTAGCCCTTTTCGAGAAACATGGCAGCGCTTTCCTTAACAAGATTTATTTGATACCTAAGCAAATACTAACTGTCAACAAGAAAACTTTTTTCTGGCTCTACCGTATTACGGCCCAAATTCAGTAACGCTATATAACAATTTACTTAACAATCTTTCCGAATTCTATCCGCAAATCAAATTTAACTTGGCCTTGAAAAATTCATTTACTATTGGATCGCTGTTCCGCTCCAAAGATACTGTTTCTTCCGATGTGCTCTCTGACGTCATCTATCACTTCACATGTGACCGCTGCCAAGCGTCATACATTGGAGGCACCAACGAAGATTTCGGTAACGAGTGGATCAGCACCTTGGAATCTCTAGTAGGTCAGGAAAACCTCTAACAACGGTCACTCACTCCATTCCCCGCAAGCATGCGGAAGATTATAACCATCCATTCATAAGAAACCACTTTAAAATCTTAGACCAATCACGTAGCAGCTCTGACTTACTCATCCTTGAATCACTGCACATCCTCCAATCCAAACCTTCCCTTAACATCCATCAATCCTCTACAAAACTTTACACAGTTCCTAGTGGCCAATCAGAGCCTAGCCTTCCTCGACCGGACACCACTTATACTGGGACAAACACTGGTTCGACATCACATCGCTTCTTGTCTCCTTGAAGAGCGGTTGGACCGTGGAGATATGTCTCGTGGTTCTGCCCAGCCCTTCCGGCATCACCCTATGACAGCTCCACCGCGGCCCTAGACCTTGCATTATATGCTCACGGCTTTTTCACAGCCATCCTTTGCTAAGTTCAAATTGAGAAGTACCAAATTTTTACTTTGGTACTTAAGCTATCAACTGATGATGGGAGCAACTCCCGAAACGTTTTGTCTTTTATTCATCCGGGTTTTTAATTATCCCTTATTTTAATATTAATTTTAGCCCCCCTACTTTATTCGCTCTTCTAAAATGCTCATCCAAGCCCTTGTGT
>SDVV010000289.1:0-34120 GCA_016164225.1 Gammarus roeselii | reverse complement strand
GTAGATTGCGATGCACTCGCAGCAGCCCGACGAGTCTTCTTGAGCCCCCCGTGCAACCTACAACGCCTGCTCACAGAAACGGAACACCGGAAAAAACTGATCGCTTTTGGAAAACACACAGGCCTCTACGAGGTAGTGTAAAGGTAGCAAGGTTTGAATCATCTCCGATCCCGAACTCTCGGTCCTTCCTGCGCACTAATTGAAAATTTTTACTTTGACTTCGTGCACAAAGCTGCGCAGAATCACCGGACCGTCGTGATAGAGAAGAAGCCCTCAGTGACTACACGTTGGAACTCCGGCGGAGAACGGAGGGAGCTGCTACCATTCATCTACACAAGACCAACCGCGACTGAAATAAACCTGCTCTTCATATTTTTTTAGGTTAAACTCGTTTGATATCCGTTGTTCAATACGATTTGTATGTACTAGGCCTACTCTGTACCTGAGCTAGAGTTACTCCTTCAAAATTGTTAAATTTATTTTCATGTCAAACTTTCTTTGTAGCCGCATCAAATTTGCTTGGTGCCTATGTCAAATTTATTGTGTTACTTTGTTACTTAGATACTTTTTTAGACCAACTCCAACTACGTTTAAACCTACTGTGACTGCGTTTAAACTGCTCTTAAACTCTTAATCTACGCGTCACCTAATTCACAACTCTTCGACCGCCCTACGGGGAGTCTGCATTAACTTCGCGTTGGGACTCCGATGGAACATGAAAGCAAATAATAAATAAATAATACATCCTCACCATGTCTCTAGTCATACTTGCTACGGTATAGTCACTATCATCACCATGTCTCCGGGCATACTTGCTACGGCATAGTCTACATCCTCACCATGTCTCTAGTCATGCCTGCTACGGTATAGTCACTATCCTCACCATGTCTCCAGGCATACTTGCTACGGCATAGTCTACATCCTCACCATGTCTCCAGTCATACCTGCTACGGTATCGTCACTATCCTCACCATGTCTCCCGGCATACTTGCTACGGCATAGTCTACATCCTCACCATGTCTCCAGTTATACCTGCTACTGTATAGTCACTATCCTCACCTTGTCTCCGGTCATACCTGCTAAGGTATAGACACTATCCTCACCATGTCTCCAGGCATACCTGATACGATATAGTCACTATTCTCACCATGTGTCCAGGCACACCTGATACGGTATAGTCACTATTCTCACCATGTCTCCAGGCATACTTGCTACGGTATAGTCTCTTTCCTCACCATGTCCCCAAGCATACTTGCTACGGTTTAGTCCATATCCTCACCATGTCTCCAGGCATACTTGCTACGGTATAGTCACTATCCTCAACATGTTTCCTGGCATACCTGCTACGGTATAGTCTGTATCCTCACCATGTCTCTTGGCATACCTGCTACGGTATAGTAACAAACCTCATCATGTCTGCAGGCATACCTGCTACGGTATAGTCTGAATACTCACCATGTCTCCTGGCATACCTGCTACGGTATAGTCACTATCCACACCATGTTTCCTGGCATACCTGCTACGATATAGTCTGTATCCTCACCATGTCTCCTGGCATACCTGCTACGGTATAGTCACTATCCTCATCATGTCTCCATGCATATTTGCTACGGTATAGTCACTATCCTCACCATGTCTCCAGACATATTTGCTACGGTTTAGTCTGTATCCTCACCATCTCCAGGCTTACTTTACTTGCTACGGTTTAGTCACTATCCTCACCATGCCTCATGGCATACCTGCTAACGTATAGTCTATGTCTTGTCCGAAATACATCCTATCGTGTCTGCTCAGTTCTACAACTAAACTGGGGGAGAGGGAGGAGGTACTCCTGCACTTCACCCCCAAACATCCCCTCCAACCTCCACCTGCCTAGAATAGACTGTTTAACCATCACTTCTCGTTTAATCAATGAACCATACATTAACCATACCGGCGGTAAACATTGGTACTGCTGGGGTCACGAGGACCTTCTGAATCCCGGTAAACGCGTAAACCATAATCTACTGGTTTAAAGTGAGATTATCCAACCATTACCACTGCAAGTGAACTGGAGGTATGAGGCGTTTCCTTTATATGGTGAGGCAGGGGTGATTTGTTTGAAGTGTAGGAAACACCACTTCTTCCGACAAGTTTTTATGTAACCTAGTTTTGGTCTGTCCTCCCTGACTTGCTCTCATCCTCCCCGATTTGCTCCCATCCTCCCTGACATGCTCCCATCCTCCCTGACCTGCTCCCAGCTTCCACGACCTGCTCCCATCCTAACCGACCTGCTCCTATCCTCCCCGACCTGCTCCCCTCCTCCCGAACCGGTTCTTATCCTCCCTGACCTGCTCCCATTCTCCCCGACATGCTCCCATCTTCCCGAACCTGCTCTTATCCTCCCCGACCTGCTTCCATCCTCCCCGATCTACTCCTATCTTCCCCGACATGCTCGTATCCTCCCGAACCTGCTCTCATCCTCCCCTTACCTGATCCCATCCTCCCCGACCTGCTCCCACAATACCAAATGACCGCTTTTCTCCCCAGTTTTCCTGTTCCTATTTAAGTCCTGAATTAATATCCCTGGGGAGAAGCGCCGGCAAATAAGCTGAGGATTGTGGGAACGATTGGGGACCCATTGCGGGGCGATGTTTACGGTATGGGGAAATATCAAACCGCGTCCAACCCCAGGAGGGACTGACATAGTGGGGCTAGGAAATTTATGAAAGCTTATTCAGGATAGGAAATGAAGACAGTTGTCCTCTGATTCAATTTTTTTTAATTATTATTTTTGTGTTCTAAGTGCTTTATTTCAAAGATGGCCTGCAAGGCGTTAACCTGCAGTGATTGTGACTGGTGGAGTTATCCCTAATTTAATGTTTGTTCCTTAATATCAACCCTGTTGCCTTCTCCCAAATTTGCAATGTCACCTCTATTGCTTGGTGTCTCCTCACTCCCAGTAGTATAGTTGCCTTCCTCTGTTGCCCTCTCCTTGTTACTCCTCCCTGTTGCCCCTCCCTGTTGCCCCCTCCCTGTTGCCCCTGCTAACTTTGTTTACTTCTCGCTGTTGCTTCCTGCTACTTCCTTTTCTGTTTTCACCTCTCTGCTGCCTCCCTTATGTGCCTCTCTGTTACCCCCTACTATCTGTTTCCGCCCTGCCTCCTCCCCCGCACCTTCTTTTCGTGCTCTCCTGTTGCCTCCTCATTCTATAAACTTACCCCTCCCAGCTGTCGCCTCTGTTCCACTATCTTTGCCCCCCCCCTTCCCCCCCCCAATATTGCACACCCTTCATCTATTATTCAGCGGACGAGAGAAACTTTCAATTGGGTCCCCCTGCGCTCTCTTTTAAGTCAACTTGTCTCGGAATTAGTTCTCTTTTATATGCATTACATTATTTTTCTTAGAACGCTCGGGATTATTTTTACGAGCCCCAATTCGAGACTAAAAAAATATTGGAGTAGGATAGGGCAGATGGAAGAGATCCCCGTAGTGGAAGAGGGTGGTACCTGTACCAGGTGTGGGTGGTGAAGTACCACTACTAGGCGGTGACCGCCCTACGGGGGAGTCTGCATTAACTTCGCGTTGGGACTCCGGTGGATCATGAAAGCATATAATAAATAAATACTAGGCGTGGGGTGGTGATACATCGGTTCCAAGTGTGGGTGACGTGGTACCAGTACCAGGTGTGTGTGATGTGATACCTGTACCAGGTGAGGGTAGTGATAACAACCAGTACTAGGTTAGGGTGATGATAAACCAGTTCCAGGTGTGGGTGACGTTGTACCAGTACCAGGTGATTGTGGTTTAGCACCAGTATCAGGTCAAGGTGGTGTAGTACCAGACGAGGGTTAAGTGTGTACAAGTGTTAGATGACAACAACCGACGTCTTTGGTCAAACTAGGTTGCCATTTACTGGTTGGGAGATGAGTTTTGAATTAGAGCGCCAGAGAGGGCATCACGTATTTTTGTAGCATCTGTGACATCTGAACGATGATACTCGTAAGGTGTCATACCACTAACAGGTGAGGGTGGTGTTATAACCAGTACCAAGTGTGGGTAGTGTGGCACCAGTACCAAGTGAGGGTAGTGTATAACCAGGTGTTTACAAATGTTAACAAGTGCTTACAAGTGGAGGAAGACTACAACAGGCTTATTGGCCCAAACTGGGTTGCCTTTTGATAGCAAGAGGATTAGTTCTGAAGTAGAACGTCTAAGAGAGCGACATGTGCCATTTCTGTTTTCATAACACCAAGAAAAGGAACGGTTAAGCTGTTTAGCGGCGATTTATGTAGAACTTATCGAGATGCGACTTAAACGTCTCGATTGTATTGCTGTTTACAACATCCGCAGGAAATTTGTTCTATTCTTAGACACCGCTATACGTGAAGAAATTGTGTGTGATTTCGAGTGAGCAAAGTTTCCAAAGAATTTTGAATGTATTGTTCATTGTCATTCCGTTCCCATCTAGAGTGAAAAGGTTCGCTCTGTGAACGTTTTCCTTACCCTTCGTATTCTTCCGCACTTCGATCATGTCGCCTCTGACTAGACGTTTCTCTAGCGTATAAAGATTGAGTTCACGTAGACTGTTTTTGTGCGATTTATTCCGCAGCGAAGGGATGAATTTGGTAGCTCTACGTTGAACCATCTCTAATTTCATAGCGTCTTTTCTAAGATATGGAAACCAGAATTTAACGGAATACTCGAGGTGCAGTCTAACAAATGCATTGTATACATTGAGCATACTGTATGGGTTTTGTACGAGATAGTGCGGGTTATCATACCGAGAATTTTGTTGCCTTTCTTTCCAGCATCGTTACATGGCTTGCTACTTCTTCAGTCGTTAATAATGATGACTCCTAAATCTCTCTCTTCGGTGACAGGAATGAGTTTCCTTCCGGACATTGAATATTCATGTTTGAGGTTATAAGGACCTATGTGCATAACTCTACATTCGTCCACATAAAATTTCATTTGCCACTTTTCTGACCAATCAACAAATTTGTTCAGGTCTAGCTGGATCTGTTGGCACTCTAGTTCAGTTTGCATTTTTCCTCCGATCTTAGTATCGTCTGCAAACTTACTAATGTTTGAGAGGACGTTGCTATCAAGATCGTTAATGAATATTATAAAGAGAACTGGCCCTAACACAGATTCTTGAGACTTGCCGCTTGTAACATCACCCCAGGGGGAGCAAGTGCGTTAAGTACAACTCGTTGCCGTCTGTCCGTACGCAAGCATTTTATCCAGTTGTTAAGCTCGCCGCTAATACCGATGCTGTGCAATTTACTAACTAGGCGCTTGCGGGGGACTTAAACAAAACCATTTTGAAAATCATGGTAAGTGATATCGATCGAAGATTTTTTGTCGTGGATTTCAATTATATTCTTGAAAACAAGTAGCAGGATCGGAAGACAGAAACGGTCGTGTCTAAAGCCATGCCTAAGAGTTGCCAATCAATTTGTTTGATTCTACGAATTCTGTAATTTCATCCGTTATCAAACTTTCCATCAATTTGCCAATGACTGAGGTAAGACTAATGGGACGGTGATTTCCGGGACACTTTTTGTCATTTATAAAGAATTGGGGTAACATTGGCCTCTTTCCAGTTAGAGGGTCAGGTGTAGCATGTGAGAGTTTGGGTGAAAATAATTGATAAATGTTCGGCGATTTCATCTCTAGTCTCTTCTAAAATTCTGGGATGAACTTTGTCTGGACCTGGAGATTTTGTGACTTTCAAGCTATCTATATATATAATAATTTCGGCTGGGGAAAAGTTCACTGTGCTGAGGGCTTCAATTCTTCTTTCCGCTATGATAAACTCAGGATTAGGAATATCCTGATTCTCTAACGTAAATATATACAGGAAAAAATGTATTAATTAAGCAGGGTACTAATTTTGGTGTCGTCCGTTTCTAGCTCACCAACAACGTTCATGAGAGGACCGATTACAGATCTTGATTTTTTTTGCTCGAAACCTAACTAAAAAAGGGTTTCAGATTAGTTATTGCATGGGCGGCATTTTCATTTTCATATTAGTAATTTTTACGTTTCTGGACCCTCTTTAAATCTCGTCTGCTGATGTTGCATTCATTTTTTGCTACATCGAGTGTGGATGTTTCTGTTTTATTTAGTGTTTTGCTTTCGTTCGTGACTGAAGGCGCTGCAATTATCCTTTTCAGTACTTAGGCTGATTGACCGCTGTTCGCCCGTTTTTACGCGGGATATGCTCATATTCAATATTTAAGAACAGTCATGGAATTGTTAAGCGATTGGTTGACACCTTGGCCGAGGGTTATATTTGCTGACGCTATTGACTCTCGTGAGCTATCAAAGTTAGCTAATTTAAAGTGTGGGTGATGCAGTTCCAGTATCAGGTGATAGGGGTATGGTTCCAGTACGGGGTATGTAGTACCAGTGTCAGGTGAGAGGGGTGTAGTGCCAGTACGAATGATGTCGTAAAGTGTCAGGGGAGCGGGGTGTAGTGTCGGTGCCAGGTGAAGGCGATGTAGTACACGTACCAGGGGAGGTGATGCTGTGCTAAATTATATATCATCCGAATAAAAGAAACAAAACGAGCACAATTGTTTCTGTCAAATTAATTGTTTCATCGAAGGATTGTTTCATCGAAGGAGTGAGAGACAGTCAACGAAGCTGTAGAAATTCACACACACATACAAGAAAATTTTCAGTTAATCAATTCGAATAAATACAATGATTTGCTGGTTGCACCAACGAAGTACACGGTAAGTTAAGGTGGGATTTGTGTACGTGTCAGGTAATGGACGGATTAGTAGCAACGCGACGGAAGGCACATTCATATCCCGTACCAACCTTCTTCAATCCTTAGGATCAATTTGTGATGCGGTCGTTATTGTTTCTGGCCGATGAATGATCAACGTTAGCGAAGTTGAGGCTGTCCACAGCAGCCGCAAGTTGCCGTATTGTTTGAGGAGGAAACTACTGTGAAGGTTGAGCTCTATTAGGCTATTAACGCACCTTAGCTGTACGCTCAAGTAACCTGTATTACGGATTATTGAGAATCCGGCCAAGGTCTCACGAACGTCTCAGTCGAGCCAACCGTGAGCAAAAGATAAATACGCTCGTGTGCCGTCATTATTTTATTCGACATAAATAATTTTTATTCAGTTGACAGCTTCTACAACATATTTACTTTAGCGCGCAGGATTTAGCCTGTATTTTATTAGTAAATAGTTTCTGAAAGGAGTTCTCGAGTTGACGCGCTTCCATGGCGCGTAGCCCGACGAGGCCACCAAACCTCGTGGCTGCGCAACTCAGGGGTGATGAGCTACTGCAGTTGTTTAGACTACTCACGGTCTATCAGCGGTGGCCGATGACTTATCCTGGGTGCAAAAGCTGCTCACGGTACATCAGTGGTGGCCGATGATGACTCCTGGATGCAGAAGCTGCTCATGCGGTATATCAGCGGTGGCCGATGACTTATCCTGGGTGCAGAAGCTGCTTACGGTATATCAGCGGTGGCCGATGACGTATCCTGGGTGCAGAAGCTGCTCACGGTATATCAGCGGTGGCCGATGACTTATCCTGGGTGCAGAAGCTGCTCACGGTATATCAGCGGTGGCCGATGACTTACCCTGGGTGCAGAAGCTGCTCGCGGTATATCAGCGTTGGCCGATGACGTATCCTGGGTGCAGAAGCTGCTCACGCTATATCAGCGGCGGCCGATGACTTATCCTGGGTGCAGAAGCTGCTCACGGTGTATCAGCGGTGGCCGATGACTTACCCTGGGTGCAGAAGCTGCTCACGGTATATCAGCGGTGGCCGATGACTTACCCTGGGTGCAGAAGCTGCTCACGGTATATCAGCGGTGGTCGATGACTTATCGTGGGTGCAGAAGCTGCTCACGGTATATCAGCGGTGGCCGAGGACTTATCCTGGGTGCAGAAGCTGCTCAAGGTATATCAGCGGTGGTCGATGACTTATCGTGGGTGCAGAAGCTGCTCACGGTATATCAGCGGTGGCCGATGACGTATCCTGGGCGCAGAAGCTACTCACGGTATATCAGCGGTGGCCAATGACTTATCCTGGGTGCAGAAGCTGCTCACGGTTTATCAGCGGTGGCCGATGACGTATCCTGGGCGCAGAAGCTGCTCACGGTATACCAGCGGTGGCCGATGACTTATCCTGGGTGCAAAAGCTGCTCACGGTATATCAGCGGTGGCCGATGACTTATCCTGGGTGCAGAAGCTGCTCACGGTATATCAGTGGTGGCCGATGGCTTATCCTGGGCGCAGAAGCTACTCACGGTATATCAGCGGTGGCCAATGACTTATCCTGGGTGCAGAAGCTGCTTACGGTTTATCAGCGGTGGCCGATGACGTATCTTGGGCGCAGAAGCTACTCACGGTATATCAGCGGTGGCCAATGACTTATCCTGGGCGCAGAAGCTGCTCACGGTATATCAGCGGTGGCCGATGACTTATCCTGGGTGCAGAAGCTGCTCACGGTATATCAGCGGTGGCCGATGACGTTTCCTGGGGGCAAAAGCTGTTCACAGTATACCAGCAGTGACCATTGACTAATCACGGGTGCAGAAGCTGTTCACGGTGTACCAGCAGTGACCATTGACTAATCACGGGTGCAGAAGCTGTTCACGGTATACCAGCAGTGACCATTGACTAATCACGGGTGCAGAAGCTGTTCACGGTATACCAGCAGTGACCATTGACTAATCACGGGTGCAGAAGCTGTTCACGGTATACCAGCAGTGACCAGTGACTAATCACGGGAGCAGAAGCTGTTCACGGTATACCAGCAGTGACCATTGACTAATCACGGGTGCAGAAGCTGTTCACGGTATACCAGCAGTGAACATTGGCTAATCACGAGTGCAGAAGCTGTTCACGGTTTACCAGCAGTGACCATTGACTAATCACGGGTGCAGAAGCTGTTCACGGTATACCCGCAGTGACCATTGACTAATCACGGGTGCAGAAGCTGTTCACGGTATACCAGCAGTGACCATTGACTAATCACGGGTGCAGAAGCTGTTCACGGTGTACCAGCAGTGACCAGTGACTAATCACGGGTGCAGAAGCTGTTCACGGTACACCAGCAGTGACCATTGACTAATCACGGGTGCAGAAGCTGTTCACGGTATACCAGCAGTGACCATTGACTAATCACGGGTGCAGAAGGTTACAACAAGAACAATTAATATGTGTGAGCAAAACGATTCAGCAGCTACAGCAATATTGTTGATTTGAAGGAACATGCATCAGAACCTCTGATGCCCTGATTCTGCATACCGAGGAGGCGCGGGGCCTTAGTATATCTAATGCCCGGATGCATTGACTCTCTAAATGAAGCTCAAATCAAATTAAACCAAATCAAACCTGACTCTATGCCGAGGAGACGCGGGGCCTCAGTATATCTGAAGCTCGGATGCCCTGAAACTCTATGCCGATAAGTCGCGGGGCCTCGGTATATGTAATGCCCGGATGCCCTGATTCTCAGCCGAGGAGGTGCGGGGCCTCAGTATATCTAGTGCCGGATTCATGACTCACTATACCCGAAAACTAAGAGATGACTGCTTCTTCCTACACCCGTTTTAGAAGCCAAACATGTTGTCTCGAGCGATTATTTATGACCCAATGGAACGGTGGAAGAACAACCACGCACCGCCTCCGCCGGCCCGTCAGGTCCTTGGAGCCTCCTCAACGCTTTGAAGCGTCCGTCTGTAGGTAACACGTCATGTCTTTGAAGCATCCTCAACGCTTCGAAGCGTCTGTCTGTGGGTGACACGTCAGGTCCTTTGAGCCTCCTCAACGCTTCGAAGCGTCCTTGGGGTGGATGGATGATTACTCATTTTAATGATCATTAACACTTTATTTTAGTATTTTATTATTTCTTCTTGCTTGGGCTCTCTTATTTTTTCTGCCCTTTTTTCATGGTGATAGATTTTGAATTGGTTATTATTATATGTATCGAGGTTGGTTGAGACGGGGTGACCCAGGGAGGGGAGGTTTTCGTGGGACCCGCGGAACTCGGGGACACGGGGTTTCGGGAACCCGGGGGACTTGGGAGACCAGGTGGATTTGGAGGGATTCACTTGGACCTTTCTGGGGCCCTTTGGGACACCTTTGAGACCCTTTAGGACCCTTTGAAAAACGACGGGACCCTTTAGAGGCCCCTCTGAATCCTGGAACCTCTTCTCCCCCCTCCCAGCGCTGTAAAACCCATACACCGAAAATGTTTATGTGAGATGCTTGAGTAGGCCAAATAACCATTACAGTCCGCGGATTGCTGGGGCAAAGGGCGAGGGTCGCGTCGAGGCTGGTCGAGGTGCGTCGAGATCAGTCGAAACATGTTGAGGCGAGTCGAGTTGGTCGCGACGAGCCGAAACTGGCCAAAATGATTCGAGACAAGCCGAGATGAGCTGAGGCGAGGGGTCTCGGGGGACTCGGAGAGCTCGGGAAGACCCGGGGGACATGGGTCACCCTCCGGGATTCATCGGGCTCCTTTGCGACCCAAAGGCCCAATGCCCCCCCCTCGCCCTATCCCCTTAAACAAACAATCAGTGCAGTTTTTCTGCCCATGACGAACCTGCTCTTACTTTATTTTTCACGATCCACAATATTATAACGCTGGAATATTTGTACAAGAGTTCGTTTTTGTGAATAGTTATTTTTTCTTCAGTCTGTGCTCGCTCGCGCTTAAACGGACCATATGCAGTTTCTGGGGTTGACCTGAACTGCGCAGCTATAAAACCTTGTGACGTGTTGCGGTTGGAGTCCATCTAATCCGTGAAGCCATAGACCTTGTACCAATTTCAACGATGCTGTCTGTGCGCACTGTCGCGCGTGCATGTTAATCTTGGAGTTCTGAGTGGTTGGAGGCGGGGATTCGTTTTGTCTGAGTCTTTATCTTGCCTGAATAAATAAATTGTACTAAAAATAAAATAGACCGCGTAGCTGTGAACAGTGTGTTGCGTTGCTGCCGGAGCTGACATTGTCCGTGTAGTCGTGAACCTTGTACCAATTCCGACGATACTATCTGAGCGCACCGGCGTATGGACATATAACACATGAGGTTCTGGGGGGTTGGAGGCGAGGATTCGTTTGGTTTCATCTGAGGATTCGTTTAGTTTCAGTCTTTATCTGTGGGTGACACGTCAGGTTCTTGCAGCCTCCTCAACGCTTTAAAGCGTCCGTCTGTGGGTGACACGTCAGGTTCTTGCAGCCTCCTCAACGCTTTAAAGCGTCCGTCTGTGGGTGACACGTCAGGTCCTTGGAGCTTCCTCAACGCTTCGAAGCGTCCGTCTGTGGGTGACACGTCAGGTCCTTTGAGCATCCTCAACGCTTCGAAACGTCGTCTGTGGGTGACACGTCAGGTCCTTGGAGCATCCTCAACGCTTCGAAGCGTCCGTCTGTGGGTGACACGTCAGGTCCTTGGAGCCTCCTCAACGCTTCGAAACGTCGTCTGTGGGTGACACGTCAGGTCCTTGGAGCATCCTCAACGCTTCGAAGCGTCCATCTGTGGGTGACACGTCCGGTCCTTTGAGCCTCCTCAACGCTTCGAAGCGTCTGTCTGTGGATGACACGTTCTCATAAATCCTACATCTGATCCGACTGCTCAGCGGTAGTGGGCGATGCATTAACTGTACTGTTAAGGTAAAGCACACTCACGATGAAAAAGTGTCCCATATGTTCTCTGATATATTCGAATAATTAATAAAGCGGCAGAGCTTCTGATCGTTCTGTTGATTAAAGTGAGATCATCTGAACGCAGATATTTCAAACAGACGGGAAGCATAATGTATTTTTCTTAGCTTCCTATGACTGCACATCCACTGGCCATTTTTATTAATGTTGCCCTGATTACAAGGCAAGAAGGGGAGGAGTTGCCCTGATTACAAGGCAGGAAGGGGAGAGTAGAATTTCCAGAAAGGACAGTGGGTGCATATGGTGGAGAATGTAGAGGGAGTGGGAGGGTTGGCCTTGGGTTGGGGCTGAGCGGCTGAGCGCCCCCCTCATAACTCTCCGCGCCATTGTAATTAAAAGCTGTTCTGATATGATTTTATTGCAGCCTTTATTGGAAATATATGATGGACGTCCCTCACGGTTGATGGACGTCCATCGCGATTGATGGACGTCCCTCACGGCTGATGGACGTCCATCGCGATTGATGGACGTCCCTCGCGGTTGATGGACGTCCATCGCGGTTGATGGACGTCCCTCGCGGTTGATGGACGTCCCTCGCGGTTGATGGACGTCCATCGCGGTTGATGGACGTCCCTCGCGGTTGATGGGCGTCCCTCGCGGTTGATGGACGTCTGTCGCGGCGTATGGACGTCTTTCGCGGTTAATGGATGTCCCTCGCTGCGTATGGACGTACCTCGCGGTTGATGGACGTCCCTCACGGTTGATGGACGTCGCTCGCAGCGTATTGACGTCCTTCGCGGTTGATGGACGTCCCTTGCGGCGAATGGGTGTCTCTCGCGGCGTATTGACTTCCATTGCGGTTGATAGACGTCCATCGGGGCCAATGGACGTCTTTCGTGGCGTATGGACGTCCTTCGCGGCGTATGGACGTCCCTCGCGGCGTATGGACGTACCTCGCGGCGTATGGACATCCCTCGCAGCGTATGGACATCATTCGCGGTTGATGGACATCCCTCGCGGTTGAAAAACATCCCTTGCGGTTGATAAACGTCCCTCGCGGTTGATGGACGTCTCTCGCGGCGTATGGAAGCCTCTCGCGGTTGATGGACGTCTCTCGCGGCATATGAACGTCCTTCGCGGTTGATGGACGTCTCTCGTGGTGTACGAACGCCCCTCGCGGTTGATAGACGTCCCTCGCGGTTGATAGACGTCCCTCGTGGTTGATGGACGTCCCTCGCGGTTGATGGACGTTCCTCGCGGTTGATAGACGTCCCTCGCGGTTGATAGACTTCCCACGCTGTTGATAGATGTCCCTCGTTGTTGACAGACATCCCACGCGGCTTATGGCGTTCCTCGAGGTTGATAGACGTCCCTCGTGGCTTATAGCGTCCCTCGCGGTTGATAAACGTCCCTCGCGGTTGATGGACGTCCCTCGCGGTTGATTGACGTCGCTTGCGGTTGATAGACTTCCTTTGCGGTTGATGGACGCCCCTTGTGAAAAAAGGATATCCCTTGCAGTTGATGGATGTCCCTCGTGGCTTGTGGACGTCCCTCGGGGTTGATGGACGTCCCTCGCGCCAGCGTAACCTCTGTACCACCTTCAACTGGATTGTTTTCTTGGTAACATTTGATGTTCAAGTGACAATTGAGTCGCGCCTCAGATGATCGGCATCATGGGACGCGCCTCAGAGGACCGGTTCATGGGACGCACCTCAGAGGACCGGTGTCATGACACGCGTCTCAGAGGACCGAAGTCATGAGACGCGCCTCAGAGGATCAGTGCCATGAGACGCGCCTCAGAGGATCGGTGTCAGACGCGCTACGAAGATCTTTGGTTGTCACAGTCATCATTTGTTATTTTTCTCTCAAGCCGCGTAACAAACTTATCCACGATTGAAGCTTCACAGCAGCCGAAAAAGGTATTATTTATCGCAATGTAAACGGCAACTAAAGTCCATACCTCCTTATACTTCACATGGGCAGATTAAAGTTTGTTTTTATGTTTTATGGACTAATCTGAACGATTTTGTTTGCTGCTACATCTTCTTCGCTATAGTCTTGGGGTTCTCTGTGTTTCAGACGATGTTTTCTTGCTGGCTGAGTTTTTCTGTGATTGTATCATCGTCGTACGGTCTCGGTCTTCGGTATCTTACACAAAACTAATTCCCGTGATGGAATACAGCGTCAACCTCTTCTTCTGGAACGGTTTATTTCTATCTCTTCAGAATTCCTATCGTGACTTCATTGCATGTGTTTGCCCTTGGATTTGGCACTGTATTAACTGGTGTCTGAATTAATGCATTGCATGTGTTTGCCCTTGCATTTGGCTCTGTATTTACTGGTGTCGGAAGTACTTCATTGCATGTGTTTCCCCTTGCATTTGGCTCTGTATTTACTGGTGTCGGAATTACTACATTGCATGTGTTTGCCCTTGCATTTGGCTCTGTGTTTACTGGTCTGGTGTCGGAATTACTTCATTGCATGTGTTTGTCCTTGCATTTGGCTCTGTATTTACTGTTGTCGGAATTACTTCATTGCATGTGTTTGCCCTTGCATTGGGCTCTGTACTTACTGGTGTCGGAATTACTTCATCCAAGTTTTGACCCAAAGTTGTTTACATTTTTTTGATTGTCTCGTTCCCGCAACATAATTCGTTATACCTTCTCCCTTCTATCGCTCCCTGCTGGTTGGATGGTTGACGAGTGGATATTTTCTATATGCTGGTTGGTTGGTTGGCGAAAGGACGTTTTCTCCTTGCTGGTTGGATGAATGACGTGTAAACGTTTTCTTCCTGCTGGCTGGATGGTTGGCGAGTGGACGTTTTCTCCCTGCTGGTTGGATGGTTGGCGAGTGGACGTTTTCTCCCTGCTGTTCTGCTGGTTGGATGTTTGACGAGTGGACGTTTTCTCCCTGCTGGTTGAATGGTTGGCGGGTGGACGTTTTATCCCTGCTGGTTGAATAGTTGACGAGTGGAAGTTTTCTCCCTGTTGGCTGGATGGTTGACGAGTGGACGTTTTCTCCCTGCTGGTTGGACGGTTGACGAGTGGACGTTTCCTCCCTGCTGGTTGACGAGTGGACGTTTTCTCCCTGCTGGTTGGATGGTTATCGAGTGGACGTTTTCTCCCCGCTGGTTGGATAGTTGGCGATTGGACGTTTCCTCCCAGCTGGTTAGATGGTTGACAAGTGGACGTTTTCTCCCTGCTGGTTGGATGGTTGATGAGTGGACGTTTTCTCCCTGCTGGTTGGATGATTGATGAGTGGACGTTTTCTCCCTGCTGGTTGGATGGTTAGCGAGTGAAAGTTTTCTCCCCGCTGGTTGTATGGTTGGCGAGTGGACGTTTCCTCCCTGCTGGTTGGATGGTTGACGAGTGGACGTTTTCTCCCTGCTGGTTGGCTGGTTAGCGAGTGGGCGCTTTCTCCCTGCTGGTTGGTTGGTTGGCAAGGGGACGTTTTCTCCGTGATGGTTGAATAGTTGGCTAGTGGTGGTTCTCTCCCTGCTGATTGGATGGTTGGCGAGTAAACGATTTCTCCCTTCTGGTTGGATGGTTGACGAGTGGATGTTTTCTCCCTGCTGATAGCATGATTGACGAGTGGACGTGTTCTTCTTGCTGGTTGGATGGTTGGCTAGTAGACGTTATCTCCCTGCTGGTTGGATGGTTAACGAGTAGACGTTTTCTCCCTGCTGATTGAATGTTTGACGAGTGGACGTTTTCTCCCTGCTGGTTGGATGTTTGGTGAGTGGGCGTTTTCTCCCAGCTGGCTGGATAGTTGGCACGAGGACGTTTTCTCTATGCTGGTTGAATGTTTGGCGAGTGGACGACTTCTCCCTGCAGGTTGGATTAATGGCGAGTAAATGGTTTCTCCCTGCTGGCTGGATGGTTGACAAGTGGATGTTTTCTTCCTGCTGGTTGGATGGTTGGCGAGTGGACGTTTTCTCCCTGCTGGTTAGATGATTGGCAAGTGGACGTGTTTTGCATGCTGGTTGGATGGTTGACGAGTGGACGTTTTCTCTCTGCTGGCTGGATGGTTGACGAGCAGACGTTTTCTCCCTGCTGGATAGATGGTAGGCGAGTGGACGTTTTCTCTCTGCTGGTTGGATGGTCGGCGAGTGGACGTCTTCACCCTGCTGGTTGGATGGTTGACGAGCAGACGTTTTCTTCCTGCTGGTTAGATGGTTGGCGAGTGGACGTTTTCTCCCTGCTGGTTGGATGGATGACGGGTAAGTAGTTTCTCCCTGCTGATTGGATGGTTGACGAGTGGACGTTTTCTCCCTGCTGGTTGGATGGTTGACGAGCAGACGTTTCCTCCCTGCTGGTTAGATGGTTGGCGAGTGGACGCTTTCTCTCTGCTGGTTGGATGGTCGGCGAGTGGCCGTTTTCACCCTGCTGTTTGTATGATTGACGAGTAGACGTTTTCTCCCTGCTACTTGGATAGTTGGCGAGTGGACGTTTTCTCCCTGCTGGATGGATAGTTGACGAGTGCACGTTTTCTCCCTGATGGTTGTATAGTTGGCAAGTGAACGTTTTCTCCCCGCTGGTTGGATGGTTGATGAGTGGACGTTTTCTCCCTGCTGGTTGGATGGTTGAAGAGTGGACGTTTTCTCCCTGATGGTTGGATGACTGGCGGATGGCCGTTTTCTTCCTGCTGGTCGGATGATTAGCGAGTATACGTTTTCTCCCTGCGGCTTAGGTGGTTGGTGAGTGGACGTTTTCTTCCTGCTGGTTGGATGGTTAGCGAGTTGACGTTTTCTCCCTGCTGGTTTGATGGTTGGCGAGTGGACGTTTTCTCCTTGCTGGTTGGATGGCAGGCAAGTGGACGTTTTTTCCCTGGTGGTTGGATAGTTGGCAAGTGGATGTTTCCTCTCTGCTGGTTGGATAGTTGGCGAGTGGACGTTTTCTCATTTCTGGTTGGAGAGTTGGCGAGTAAACGTTTTCTCCCTGCTGGGTGGATAGTTGACAAGTGCGCGTTTTCTCCCTGCTGGTTGGATAGTTGGCGAGGGGACGTTTTCTTTCCGGTTGGATGGTTGGCGAGTGGACGTTTTCTCCCTTTTGGTTGGGTAGTTGGCGCGAGGACGTTTTCTCCCTTTTGGTTGAATGTTTGGCGAGTGGACGTTTTCTCCCTGCCGGTTGGATGGATGGCGAGTAAGTTGTTTCTCCCTGATGGTTGGATGGTTGACGAGTGGACGTTTACTCCCTGCTGTTTGGATGGTTGACGAGCGGACGTTTTCTCCCTGCTGGTTAGATGGAAGGCAAGTGGACGTTTTCTCTCTGCTGGTTGGATGGTCGGCGAGTGGACTTTTTCACCCTGCTGTTTGGATGATTGACGTGTAGACGTTTTCCCCCTGCTACTTGGATAGTTGACGAGTGCACGTTTTCTCCCTGTTGGTTGGATAGTTGGCAAGTGAACGTTTTCTTCCCGGTTGGATGGTTGGCGAGTGGACGTTTTCTTCCTGCTGGTTGGATGGTATGCGAGTGGGCGTTTTCTCTCTGCTGGTTGGATGGTTGGCGAGCTGACGTTTTCTCCCTGCTGCTTGGATGGTTGACGAGTAGACGTTTTCTCCCTGCTACTTGGATAGTTGACGAGTGGACGTTTTCTCCCTGCTGGTTGGATGTTTGACGAGTGTTCGTTTTCTCCCTGCTGGTTGGTTGGTTGGCGAGTGAACGCGGTATTCCTACTGGTAGGATGTTTGATGAGTGGGCGCTTTCTCCTTGCTGGTTGGATGGTTGACGAGTGGACGTTTTCTCCCTGCTGGTTGGATAACTGGCGAGTTGACGTTTTCTCCCTGCTGGCTGGTTGGTTGGCGAGTAGACGTTTTCTCCCTGCTGGTTGCATGACTGACGAGTGAACGTTTTCTCACTTCTGGTTGGAGAGTTGGCGAGTTGACGTTTTCTCCCTGCTGGCTGGATAGTTGGCGAGTAGACGTTTTCTCCCTGCTGGTTGGATGGTTGGCGAGTGGGCGTTTCCGCCCTGCTGGTTGGATAGTTGGCGAGTGGACGTTTTCTTCCTGCTGGTTGGATATTTGGCGAGTGGACGTTTTCTCTCTGCTGGTTTGATGATTGGCGAGTGGACGTTTTCTCCCTGCTGGTTGGATGGCTAGCAAGAGGACGTTTTTCACCTTGCTGGTTGGATGGTTGACGAGTGGACTTTTCTCCCTGCTGGTTGGATGTTTGACGAGTGTTCGTTTTCTCCCTGCTGGTTGGTTGGTAGGCGAGTGAACGCCTTATTCCTGCTGGTAGGATGTTTGACGAGTGGACGCTTTCTCCTTGCTGGTTGGATGGTTGACGAGTGGAATTTTTCTCCCTGCTGGTTGGATGACTGGCGAGTTGACGTTTCCTCCCTACTGGTTGGATGGCTGGCAAGTGGACGTTTTCTCCCTGCTGGATAGTGTTTGGCGAGTGGGCGTTTTATTTCTGCTGGTCTGTTGGATGGCGAGTGACGTTTTCTCCCTGCTGGTTGGATGGTTGGCGAGTGGCCGTTTTCTCCCTGCTGGTTGGATGGCTGGCGAGTGGACGTTTTCTTCCTGCTGGTTGGTATCTGTTTTCTCAGTTTTTTTTCTAATACGAATTCTGTAGCCACCGTAACCCTAGTTGCGGTGGTTAGTTTGATGGCGGTAATCTTATAAGCCACCTGTTGGGCAATGAAGCAGAGATGGCAATCTTATATGCTCCCTGCTGTCAATGACCCCTACGCGGAAGCTGGCGTTGACTTCGCACGCACAAACAACTACAACAACAACTGTTGTCAATGACGCCTGGTAGGCGATGTTATATGAAAACTGTTGGGCAAAGAAACAAGGTAATAATTCAAAATTACCTCCCAATTTGATGTATATCATTCATCAAGAGTACTATGGCGTCACGGTTATTGTAGACAGAGTCATTGTGCTTCTAATCAATATCTGCTGCCTACGAACTAAGAAATCGTCGGTGTGTTTTTTTTTTCATTAACGGCGAGGAAGAAAGTTTTTTAGCAGCCCAGAGGTGCTCTTCCGCCTTGCCCACCCGCTGCCAGACTCATTTGAATCCGCTGCAACTTGACCCCAACTTCTCCTGTTCTCCGCCAGAGCAGTTAGTTAACCTCTCTGAATAATGCAGCGCCATCTTTGGAGCATTGCAGGAGCGAGGGCTTGCTACGGTGTACAGGAGCGAGTGCTTGCTACGGTGTACAGGAGCGAGGGCCCGCTACGGTGTACAGGAGCGAGTGCTTTCTACGGTGTACAGGAGCGAGGGCCCGCTACGGTGTACAGGAGCGAAGGCCCGCTACGGTGTACAGGGGCGAGAGCCCGCCACGGTGTATAGGAGCGAGGGCCCGCTACAGTTTACAGGGCGAGAGCCCGCTGCGGTGTACAGGAACGAGGACCCGCAACGGTGTACAGGAGCGAGGGCCCGCTACGGTGTACAGGGGCGAGGGGCCCGCTAAGGTGTACTTCAATGCTCTTGGCTATTAGGAAGCCAAAAGTTTCAGTAAATGCTCCTTCATTTTCGAACCGTTTAGAGGGGTCAAAGTTGGAGAATAGGATTACTATTACTCTTCAATATCCGCCGTTCAATAAGAGGGAGCTAAAGACTACTTGGTTTATGCTTACAAACAATAGGGAATTTCTATCGACGTGTTTAGGGTTGATGAACGTTTATATGGTTTGTCTTCGGTTTTCTTTTCCCATTCCATACAGTAGTCATGGCCAGTGTGTCAGCCGCCAAACAATGCCACTACAGCCTCCAGCACATCGTTAATATCCGGAGAAGTGAAGCCGTGTCGAATCAGGAACGTGCAGGATTAAAAGAGGCCCTCCGTAAAATACTCCCAGTCGTTTTCTGTGAACTTTTCGTTGGATTCCAAGTATGAAGTTTCTGCGTTGTTGCCACACTTTTCTTCTGAAGGGCCTATGAAAGTCAACGGCCCGCATCCACGTTACTAAAATTTAATCCGTATAATAAATATAGGCCAAGCAAAGAGTTCTCTAACTGCTGCATAGCGGTGCTTTGAAACGAATTACACCACAGTTTCTGGATCTTGAAGGCCCTCCGACCCAAAACATTTTTATTTTACAAATCATTCGAAAAGATCTCCGTGTTCATGTATTTTTTTCCATTCATTCCAGAGCGAGTCATGAAGAATATATTCCTGATTTTTTTTTAGTTTAATCCAAGAAAACAATATAACACTAGAAAAAGTTCGTTCTTGAATTAGGCATGGTTTCGCCTAGAAATAGCGAACTGGCTGTTTCCTTACGTTATATAGAGAAATAAGATTTATGAGCAGATCCGACGATTGCTTGAAGTAAAAATGATAACTGAGGTTCTATTGGAAAATTTCCTCTTCTTCGTGGAGGGTTATCATGAAATCTCCTCCATTTTTCTTCAGTTTAATTTCTAGATTGAATAAAAAGTGGATAGCCTAACATCAACGAATAAAAAGCCTTCGAACAGATACATGAATACAGCGACGAATGAAAAGCCTTTAAACACATAACTGTGTACATCGACGAATGAAAAGCCTTGAAACAGCCACCTGGATACACCGACGAATAAAAAGCCTTTGAACAGATACCTGTATATATCAACGATTGAAAATCCTTTGAACAGATACCTGTATATATCAACGATTGAAAAGCCTTTGAACAGATACCTGTATACACCGAGACGAACCTATAACAATCATCTGAATTTGTCCGCGGCTGTCAGGAGGCATTTCAATCATTCCGTCTTCAGATTACAGGTTATAATCTAAGCCATTTGAGTAGCACACTTCCGGTGAACGTAAAACAATATAAATCCCTTTGAAATACAGCAGAACCTTCACTGACTCTACAGTTTGTCAAGCAAACTAATTATGGTTAAATTTAATGCAAGCGGTGCACAAACATCTCGTCTAATTATAAAATGTTTTGTGAATGTTTCTTTATGTTTGTCGTGTGTTCTGCCTATGATAGACTAGACCAGGCTACCAGTTGGCATACGATGGCTAACACATTATGTGAAAAGTGGAGTGTTTATGAGTGAATTTTGAGCGCATTCAAGTCCACCACGGAAGGGCTGGCTACCAACGTAGAAGCTGGCTATTTTTCAAGATGTCAAATATTTGAAAATTTTACATCAAAATCTTCTTATTCAAGTGATTTGTTTCGAATTCAATTTGAATCAGTAACACATCTGCCACTCACCTGCTTTCTAAAGTGATGGGTGTAAATAATTTTCGTTTGTTCCCGTACTGATTCTTAACCGTGTCATTGCATGTGATCTGATCAGAACCATTTGTTTCCATCCTGATTCGTCGACCCCTCATGAGACTTGGCTGAAGCTACGGTCAAGGTCGACCCCTCATGAGACTTGGCTGAGGCTACGGTCAAGGTCGACCCCTCATGAGACTTGGCTGAGGCTACGGTCAAGGTCGACCCCTCATGAGACTTGGCTGAGGCTACGGTCAAGTTCCCGGACCAGATATGATCTGAACCAGTATCTTTCATACACACCTACTGGACGAAATATGTTGTTGGAAACAAGTGCTGCCGCGACCTTTGGACGGAATAAGAGAACCCGAAGCGACGCTGCGCCGAGAGCGTGTTGATGGAGTCGTCACCTGTGGTCGTGGCCTGACGTCTTCCTGACCCTGTTGTTGATTGGTTGATCTAACTTCCGTTCAATTGGTTCACTGTTGTATTATTTAATTGAATATTATTTAAATGTATTCCATGGGGGAGTTAGTTAAAGTGGAAATTACTTCCCGTGACAATTATTAAACTGCCAGGGAGAACCTTTTGAAAATTTGTGTAAATGGGTCAATCGAACGGTTCAAAATTTTTCCTCTGACTGATGGGTTCATCATTTACTGTGCTAGCCCCACTGAGGCTGTTACGCTTCGCAGTGAAGCTATATTCAACGCTCTCTCGAGCTGTGGCTTCGAACCTTTGATGCCTCAGGAGTTGAAGGCAAAACGATCAGTCATTTCAGGCGGTTGGACGGTCACAGATATGACAATGAATCTTCTGTCATCGGAGAAGAAATTGATCAGAGAAGCCGTTGGTCTAATGTTAAGGAGGTAATAAAGTTTCAAAACTCGAACACAGTAAAAAAAATCGTGTCAGTCGAAATGGCAGAAAAAAGTATATCCAGCGGGCTATGCTTGTTCAATCTCGTTGTTCCTGATTCCAGTGTTGATGCGGAACAGTATTTTCTCATCCTGACATGCTACCGTTGTTACATGAGTGAAGATCACCTTACTGCAACTTGCCCACAAGATAATTCATTTATCGTGTGTTCTCTGTGTTCTTCTAATGATCACGTCTGGATATCCTGTTCATCGCTGGTAAAAAAAAGTGAAAATTGTAACGGAGACCATCACTCTGTCTCTGGGTTGCCCTTTTCAAAATCCACTCTGAAATCCAAAACACTCAACATTGCGAGTTCCTCCAGCTATGCTGCTGCTGTAAAGTCGAGCGCACCTTCCTTCTCCATGGGACCTGTTGTTCCAGGTAGCTGTATGCTAGTGAAACCCTACACGTGCTTTGTACTTGCGATGCTGAAAACCCAGGAAGTTCCAGGATCATTTGAAAATTCGATGAAACATTTGTTCCGTGTAAACAATTTGACAGCTATTAATCTGGATGGTTTTGTACCCCTTCTCCGTCTGTGCTTCACGAGTCAAAAGTGGAGGTGTCTGTGGAGGATCATCACAATATTGGCCATGATGAAACTGATGCGGAGTCTATGGGGTCTCCATCGACCAGCAAAGTTTTCCAGACAGCTACCTCAAGCAGTCCAAAAGTGACTCAATCATCCACACCAAGCCGATTAGAGGACATGAGCATTGTAAAAATTATTAAGAAGAAGAGCACTACCTTCAGTGATGGCAGTGACTTACAGCGAGCCTGTGATGCTGGCAGAGTTGTTGTGATGAGGAGTGATGGCTCAGTACCAGACTCTGCCTCCGTTGCCAATATCACCAATACCATGTTTGAATTGCCTTCAGTAATCATGGAGTTAACTAACGCACAATTTGCAGAGCAATTGGTTGGATCTAGCAAGCGTTCTTAAGAAGTAAAAAGTCGAATATACAAAGGAAGTAGAGAACAGAGTCTTTTTTTTATCTCACTCTCATGGCTGTCTCGGATGGTGCCGATCCCGACGTCAACTATTTCAATGAACATCGTAGCTGCTCATACTACGATATATCTACCTATAACTCTAATGCTTTTATAGGTAATAATAGTCTAGTTGTTTTCAATACAAATGTTCGGTCTGCTAATAAAAACTTAGATGAGTTTCTTGCATTCCTTAAGTGCTTGAACTCAATCATTGATGTGATATACTTAACAGAGACTGGCTTGAGAACTGCGCGGCGTGGCTGTCGGTGCCGGGGTATAACGCCCACCTCTCTGTGCGGCCCGATGGGCGGTGTGGCGGGGTGACTGTCCTGGTGGGATCGAGTCTACGCGCTGTTGCAGTGCCTCACCTCACCACAAACACTCCTTTCATGGAAGCTTGTGCAGTTGCCGTTTCCTCTGAGGGGGGGGGGGGGAGTACTGTGTCATGGGAGTCTACCGGCCGCCTAGTGCATCCTGTCAGTATTTTTGCGACATCTTTTCCCCCTCACAAATTGTCATGATTTTATGAATAAACAGTCTATTCTTGCGGTTTGCGGGTGACTTCAACATTGATACATGATCTCCTCTTCTCATTGATGGTAAGGAGAGTTTTCTAAATGAGCTATCACTGGCTCACTCCGTTCCTTGCATAACTAAGCCACCTCGAATGACTAATAACTCTGCGACTATAATTGACCACATCTGGATAAATTCGCTTACAGAGTTGATAGCAGGTGTTATTAAACCGATGCGTCTGATTTCTTCCCAACTTTTATGGCGATTCTTTATGTTACCGGTAACTCTGCCCCACCTTCCTCTGTAACCGGTAACTCTGCCCCACCTTCCTCTGTAACCGGTAACTCTGCCCCACTTTCCTCTGTAACCGGTAACTCTGCCCCACCTTCCTCTGTAACCGGTAACTCTGCCCCACCTTTCTCTGTAACCGGTAACTCTGCCCCACCTTCTTCTGTAACCGGTAACTCTGCCCCACTTTCCTCTGTAACCGGTAACTCTGCCCCACCTTCCTCTGTAACCGGTAACTTTGCCACACCTTCTACAATCAAATTTCATATCCAGGGTGCATTGAGAATTGAACATTTCAGGGGCGATGTTTGTAAATTTCTAGAGAGCTTTTATCTCTTTGATGGACTGGACTTTAACCTTCGATGCTAAATATTTTGTGAAATCTTTTTAAATTGTATGATTATCACTTCCCTATCGACACAAACACTTTATGTTTCAGTTGTCTCGCAGTAACCCCGAATATTTCCACTATTACAAAGAATATAGAAACAGACTCTGCTTTTCTATTAGAAGAACAAAAATGAATTATTTCATAATTAAGTTTAACTCGTGTTTTGGTGATTCTCGGAAAATTTGACGTCACATAATTCAATTTTGCGTGCTGGTGTCCACACTTGTCTAACATTTCCCTGAACATCAACGGGGAAACTATCGATTTAGGTGGTGACGTGGCAAATCAATTCAATGAGTATTTCACCTCGATAGCTGAAAAGTTGGATTCAAGCATTCCTGCAGTAAATTGTAACCATATTGATTACGTCCAGCGATTTGCAGTTCCTTTCTTTGTTTACCTACGGACCCAGACGAAATTGAATCAGTTGTCCACTTGTTTAAAAGTAAGGGATCTCACTTATCTTCTATTCCATGTATCCTTTTCAAATCTGTTGCGGACATTGTTGCAGTGCCCCTGCGATACCTAGTCTTGCTAACCAATCCTTCTCAACTGGAGTTTTTCCTATGATTTTTAAGAAGGGTCGAGTTATTCCTGATTTTAATTCTGGTAGGCGTGAGGATATTTGCAATTACCGACCAATTAGAACATTACATTTACTAACCAAAATTTTTGAAAAGGTCATGTATAATCGACTGAAAGATTTTTGTTGTCGATTCAGTGTTATTTCCAAGGATCAGTTTGGCGTTCAGAGAGGCCGTTCGACGGTAGATGCTATCTTGGAATTCGTCGAGTTTGGACTGAATGCCCTTAACAATAAAAAAGATCTTCTGACAATCTTTTTAGATTTTATTAAAGCCTTTGACACTAAATAATTCCATATTAATAAAACTGTACAAGTTAGGTATTCGTGGCTTATCTTTGGAATAGTTTAAGTCTCCTCTCTCCGATCGTACTCAGTTTGTTTCAGTTAGTGACTGTATTTCCGATGAGCTCCCTATATGGAATGGCGTATCTCAGGGATCTGTCCTTGGTCCTTTGTTGTTCTTGCTCTACATAAATGATATGGCGGCCTGCTAACCTGAGCTCAGATTTTATTCATTTTGCTGATGACACGACGATCGTAATTCAAGATGACAGCCTGCCTGGTTTGTGTGTTGCGGCTAATAGAGAACTAGCATCCTTGGACCGGTGGTCATGCTCAAATAGGTTGTCCCTGAATAGTGGAAACGCTTCTAACATGATAGTTAGCAATAGGAATAGAGATCAACCAATAAACGATATGATTAGAAATAATACCGTGTCCTTTGTCAATAGTGCTAAATTCTTGGGAATCTACATTGACGATAGACTTTCCTTTATCGATCAACTTAATTTTATTTGTAAAAAAGTTTTAAAATCTGTAGGCGTTCTCATGAAAAGTTCGGAATTTGTACCCAAATCAACTTTGAAAACAATGTACCTAGCGTTGGTGTATCCGCATCTGACGTATGGAGTAGGGGTTTGGGGAGCAGCGAGCAGAACCCTTTAAGCTGGATCGCAGGCCATCCAGAATAGATGCGTAAAAATACTTTCTGTCTATGTTACCGTTTCATTACAATCGACGTACGAAAACGAAAGATTGCTCCCACTGCCAAACATTCACCATGTATTCGTGTTGTGTAAATTTTATATGGATTATATCTTGGGTAGCTCTGAAACTTTTCTACAAAATTTGTGCAAATTTACCAACCCGTTTGCATATTACTCGTCACACTACAAACGAGTGTATAAATGTTCCCGAGGTAAACGTTTCCCGCTGTTACTCTTCCTTCGTGTACCAAGGCATCAAACTGGGGAATAACCTCCCGCTTGATCTAAAAAAGATTGAATCGTTTTCGCTGCTTGAAGGTCGGATCCGACAACTAATGTTAGAAAGCGTTAGTCCCTTCCAATAGCATGAAGCGGAACACCTGTTACTATGTTTGCGCTGTTGAGGGTTGCATTCCTCTTTTATGTCTTGTTCCTCGCTGAAGCCTTTATTGTGGACCTTGATTATTATCATTATTATTATTATTATCGTTTCTTCTTGGACTAGCCGCATCACTGCGGCTAATACTGGCGCCAGCCGCACTACTGGATGGATGATTATTCATTTTATAGATCATTAACACTTTATTTTAGTATTTCATTATTTCTTCTCTCATGGGTTCTATAATTGTTCTCTACCCTTTTATAATGGTGATAAACTTTGCATTTGTTATTATTATATATATTGAGGTTGGTTGAGACGAGGTGACCCAGGGAAAGGAGGTACTCGTGAGCTCGCAGGACTCAGGGTACTCGGGTTTTCGGGAACCCGGAGGACTTGGAAGACCAGGAGGGTTTGGGGGACCCACTTGGACCTTTCCGGGGCCCTTTGGGGCACCCTTGAGATCCTTTGGAACCCTGTTGAGAAACTGTGGGACCCTCTTTAGGCCCCTCTGAGTCCTGGAACCTCTGCTCTCCCTCCCAACGCTGCAAAACCCATACACAGAGAAATGCATAAGTGTGGAGTACTTGAGTAGAGAAATTAGTTATTACAGTCCACAGCATTGCTGACGCAGAGGAGGAGAGCCGCGTCGAGGCTGGTTGAGGTGCATCGAGATCAGTCGCGACATGTCGAGACAAGTCGAGTTTGGCGCGACGAGTCGAGACTGGCCGAAATGAGTCGAGACAAGCCCAAATGATCTGAGACGAGGGGACTCGAAGGACCCGGGGAGCTCGTGGAACCTTGGGGACTTGGGTTACCCTTCGGGACCTATCGGGCTCCTTTCGCACCCGAGGTACCTCTGCCCCCTAAACAATATGTATGATGCCAATCATCTGAGCAGTTTTTCAGCCCATGATGAGCCTGCCCTTTCTTTCCTCTTAACGATCCACAATTTAATAGAACAATGCTAGTGTACTTGTGCAAGAGTTCCTGTTTGTAATTTATGAATAGGTGTTTGTTTTCAGTTTGTGCTCGCTCGCGCGTGCGCGGACCATATGTAATTTCTGTTGTTGACCATTACCTCGTAACTATAAGCCTTGTGATGCGTTGCGGTTGAAGTTGATCTGATCCATGAAGCCGTAGACCTTGTATCAATTTCGACGATACTATCCGTGCGCACTGGCGTGTGTTCACATTGCTCATGAGGTTCTGAGGGATTGGAGGCGGGGATTCGCTTCGTCTGAGTCTTTATCTTACCTGAATAAATAAATTGTACTAAGACAACTAGACCGCGTAGCTGTAAATATTGTGTTGCGTTGCTGTAGGAGCTGACTTTGTTTGTGTAGCCGTAAACCTTGTATCAATTTCGACGATACCATCGGTGCGCACGGGCGTGTGTACATATTACTCATGAGGTTCTGAGGAGTTGGAGGCGAGGATTCGTTTCGTTTCATCTGAGTCTTTATCTTACCTGAATAAATAAATTGTACTAATACAACTAGACCGCGAAGCTGTAAATATTGTGTTGCGTTGCTGCTGGAGCTGACTTTGCACGTGTAGTCGTAAGCCATGTACTAATCTCGACGATGCTACCTGTGCGCACTGGCGTGCATGAATATTACTCCTGAAGTTCTGAATGATTAAAGGCGGAGATCCATTTCGTCTAAACATTTTTCTTGTGCGCACCAGCGTGCGTCTGATACGACGGAAATCTTCAAAATGTTCTAACTTCGACGACGTTGTTTTTCTCGCGTGCCGAGGCGTGCGAGCCTACTGGAATCCATGACCGTCGAGCCCTACGGGCAAGCCTATTATGACTCACGTTGAGGCTCCGGTGGAAATGAGGTTCAAATCAAATAAAAAATCGAAGCCATCACTGCGGCTAATACTGATGTCAGCCGCACTACTGAAACAGAGTCATCACTGCAGCTAATACTGGCACCGGGCGCGCTACTGGTACAGAGTCATCACTGCGGCTAATTGCAGTACATACTCTCCAAAGTGAGGCCTTTACGTTTCACAATTTTTACTCAACTTGCTGATTCAAAAGTTGTGGACTGCAAGTCAAAGCTGATGGACTGCAAGTCGCAAGTTGATGGACTGCAAGCCACAAGTTGATGGATATCAAGTCAGTAGTTGATGGACTGCAAGTCACATGTTGATGGACTGCAAGTCACTAGTTGATGGACTGCAAGTCAGTAGTTGATGCACTGCAAGTCACAAGTTAATGGACTGCAAGTAATTGTTAATGTATTGAAAGTTTAATGTAAAAATTAGACTTTCTAACATCTGCTAACATTCCGTAATTGAAGCAGCGTAGAGCTTTGCTCTACTCTATACAAACACTGGCGGCGTGTTCGCAAGCTGGTCCGCACCGACGCCGCTCACACCAGCTTCCGGGCGGCTAGAAACAAACCCTGTCACGCTTATCTTCGTCAAGCAGACGTTAACAAATTAATGCGCCTCGGCTCTGAGGGCGCAGCGCCAGCCTAACGCTTTGGAATAAAATATGCAATGAACATAAATTGTGCGAAGATTTAGGCTGCTGTTGGGCTGCTTTAGACCCTCTGCTGCAGCGACCCTCGTGCTGCCTCAGACGCCCTGCTGCAGCGTTGGG
Organism: Gammarus roeselii; assembly: GCA_016164225.1. Taxonomy (NCBI): domain Eukaryota; kingdom Metazoa; phylum Arthropoda; class Malacostraca; order Amphipoda; family Gammaridae; genus Gammarus; species Gammarus roeselii. The sequence continues at coordinate 5,650 of SDVV010000289.1, read as the reverse complement.
GTGGATGGATGATTATTCATTTTATAGATCATTAACACTTTATTTTAGTATTTTGTTCTTTCTTATTTCATGGGCTTCATTATTTATCTGTGCCCTTTTTCACGGTGATCAATTTTGGATTAGTTATATAATTATGTATTGTTAGACACCCGCAGGGGCCATAGGTGGACCATGCGGTGTGTTGATTAGTCTAGTCCAACCTACGGTGGGAGAATTTGCTCTCTCGGGTGCCTAATAACAGTCCGTGCAGAGCCAGGCGTTTTGATGGCTAAATGATGAAATAATGTTAATGTTGATGTTGATCTTAGAGAGTGAAAGTCTTGAATCGCACTGTGCGTGGAGAGGACGAGGCGAGTCGAAGCAGGTTAAGGCGAGTGGAGACGAGTCGATTGGCGAGGCGACGAGTCGAGACGAACCGAGTCGGGTTGAGACTAGACGGGACCCGCGGGACTCGAGGGTCTCGGGGGACTTGGAAGACCAGGAGGATTTGGGGGGACCCACTTGGACCCATCCGGGGCCCTTTGGAACACCCTTGAGACCCTTTGGGACCCCTTTGAGAAACTTTGGGACCCGCTTGAGGCCCCTCTGAACCCTGAGACCCCTGCTTCCCCCTCCCCAAGCTGTAAAACCCATACTCATAAAAATTCATATATGTAAAATGCTTGAGTAGAATAACTAATTATTACCCTCCGCAGATTACTGGCGCAGAGGGCGAGGGTCGCGTCGAGGCTGATCGAGGTGCGTCGAGATCAGTCGAAACATATTGAGGCGAGTCGAGTTGGTCGCGAAGAGCCGAGACTGGCCGAAATGATTCGAGACAAGCCGAGATGAGCTGAGACGAGGGGTCTAGAGGGACCTGGGCAGCTCGGGAAGACCCGGCGGACTTGGGTTATCCTCCGGGATTTGTCGGGCTTTATTGGGACCCAAGGGGCTTCTGCCCCACCCCCACCCTATCCCCCAAACAATGAGTGCGAAATCAGCAATCCGAGCAGTTTTTCTGCCCGTGACGAACCTGCCCTTACTTTCTTCTTCACGATCCACAATTTTGTCATGTATAATAATGCTAGTGGATTTGTGCGGGAGTTTCTGTAAGTAATTATGTAAATAGGTTTTTTTTTTTCAGTCTGTGCTCGCGCGCGTGTGCACAGACTATATTTTGTTTCTGGGGTTGACCTGGACTACGTAACTATAAACCTTGTGACGCATTGCGGTTGGAGTTGATCTAATCCGTGGAGCCATTGACCTTGTACCAATTTTGACGATACTATCTGTGCGCACTGGCGCGCGTGCCTATTATTCTTGGAGTTCTGAGTAATTGGAGGCGGGGATTCGTTTCGTCTGAGTCTTTGTCTTACCTGAATAACAAAATTGTCCCTCTACTTAATTAGACCACGTAGCTGTAAACATTGTGTTGCGTTGCTGTCGGAGATGACCCTGTACTAGTCCCGACGACCTTGTACTAGTCTCGACGATGCTACCTGTACACACTAGCATGCGTACTAAAAAATTTGGAAGCGGAGATCTGTTTTGTCTAAGCGGTTTCTTGTGCGCACCAGCGTGCGTCTGACATTGCTAAATTTTTCAAAATTTTCTAACTTTACCAGCATTGTTTTTCTCGCACGCTAAGGCGTGCGAGACCACTGGAATCCATGATTAATCGAGCCCTACGGGGGAGCTCTGGTGGAAATGAGAATCAAATCAAGGAGCGCTAAGTCGAGGAGAGCGTTAAATCAAGGAGAGCGTTGAGTCAAAGAGCGTTGAGTCGAGGAGAGCGTTGAGTCAAGGAGCGTTGGGTCTAGGAGCGTTGAGTTTATGAAAGGATTGAGTCGAAGAGTGTTGAGTCAAAGAGCGTTGAGTGAAAGCGTTGAGTCTAGGAGCTTGAGTCTAGGAGCTTGAGTCGAGAAGCGATGAGTCAAGGAGCATTGAGTCGAGGAAGTCGTTGAGTCAAGAAGTGCTAAGTCTAGGCTAGCGTTGAGTCAAGGACAATGTCAAGTCAAGGAGCGCCAAGTCGAGGAGAGCGTTGAGTCAAGGAGCGCAAAGTCGTGGAGAGCGTTGAGTCGAGACGAGCGTTGAGTCAAGGAGTGCTAAGTCGTGAAGAGCGTTGAGTCGAGGAGCGCTAAGTCCAGGAGAGCGTTGAAACAAGGAGAGCGTTGAGTCTTTGTGTCATGGAGGCATATGGTATGGGGCATAATTGTTTTCGCCTGACCCGTCTTTGGTCAATAGTCTTGCTCATAAGGAGCGTTGTTTTTAGAGTACTCTGGATGTTTAAAATGATTTCGTTGGCATCCCTGACCGGAGACTACGCGGCGACCTGTTGCACCCTCATACTATGCATGGACCATTATTGTCGGTGCCCACCAGGCGGTCTATTGTACTCGTGTGCTGGTGTTCATGCTTAGCGCTCCCAACGTTTAGTCGTCACTCTTCGTGCCGCCGCCTCTCAGTGATATAGTGTGTCTGCCATGGCTCCTGCACTCCAGTATTGCTGCTGATTTATCAGCCACCACAGTAAAGAGTGACGTCCCCAGCTACCATTGCTCAGTTGATTCAAAATGATTGCAGCGACAAGGAAAAGTTAAGGCCCCCTTCTTAGTAGTTTATACCAGCCTATACACTGTCGGTGACAGTCAGCCACTTTCGGAGTCTTCTCGGCGCGGATCGTTTATGTGCATGCTTCGCAAACAGGTGCACTGCCTCCAGCGTCAACAGTCTTATCAGGCGGGCTAATCGTGAAGGTATTTGTATAAGGTCACCAACCTAAGCTTAAAACACTTGTATATAAGTCACTATGCAACAGGTCAAACCGCTCAATGTTAATTTGTTAACATCTATGACGATAAAAATCGGATATTGTTACACGTGATTACTTTTCTAGGAGCATAAGTCTCATGGCCGTCTAATGTGAGCGTCACAGTATTGTGACCGTCTCATGTGAGCATAATAGTCTCATGACCATTTCATGTGGGCATAACAGTTTCGTGACCGGCTCATGTGAGTTTAACAATTCAATAGCCATCTCAAGTGAGTATAATAGTCTCGTGACCGGCTTATGTGAGCATAACAGTCTCATGACCGCTCTTCTGAGCATAAGTCTCATAGCCTTCTCATGTGAGCATAACAGTTTTATGACCATGATGCTCACATGGTTGCCTATGAGCGGAGGTGACGACCTCTCCGCCATCTCCTCACTGTCGACGTGTTGTTCTGGACACGCTCCTGGCTATCTGCCTCATGGGCGGCCGTACAAGCCCAATTGTGAAACACAATCGCCTAAACTTTATTTCAATAGTTTTGTTTTGGATTGCACGGCATTGAATTGGTTTCCTTCGGCGAGCTCCAGTAGCCATCAAGAGATGATTTCTCTCATTGCGAGCAGGTTGATAAGCTGCAAGTCACCATAACAGGTTGATAAGCTGCAAGACACCATAACAGGTTGATAAACTGCAAGTCACCATAACAGGTTGATATGCTACAAGTCACCATAATTGGTTGATAAGCTGCAAGTCACCATAACAGGTGGATGAGCTGCAAGTCACCATAATAGGTTGATAAACTGCAAGTCACCATAATAGGTTGATAAGCTGCAAGTCACCATAATAGGTTGATAAGCTACGAGTCACCATAACAGGTTGACATGCTACAAGTCACCATAACAGGTTGATAAGCTGCAAGTCACCATAACAGGTGGATGAGCTGCAAGTCACCATAATAGGTTGATAAACTGCAAGTCACCATAATAGGTTGATAAGCTGCAAGTCACCATAATAGGTTGATAAGCTACGAGTCACCATAACAGGTTGACATGCTACAAGTCACCATAACAGGTTGATAAGCTGCAAGTCACCATAACAGGTGGATGAGCTGCAAGTCACCATAATAGGTTGATAAACTGCAAGTCACCATAATAGGTTGATAAGCTGCAAGTCACCATAATAGGTTGATAAGCTACGAGTCACCATAACAGGTTGACATGCTACAAGTCACCATACTTGATTGATAAGCTAGAAGTCACCATAGTAGGTTGATAAGCTTCAAGTCACCATAATAGGTTGATAAGCTGCAAGACACCATAACAGGTTGATAAGCTGCAAGACACCATAACAGGTTGATAAGCTGCAAATCATCATAACGGGTTGATAAGCTGCAAGACACCATAACAGGTTGATAAGCTGCAAGTCACCATAACAAGTTGATATGCTGCAAGTCACCATAACAGGTTGATAAAGCTGCAAGACACCATAACAGATTGATAAGCTGCAAGACACCATAACAGGTTGATAAGCTGCAAGACACCATAACAGGTTGATAAGCTGCAAGACACCATAACAGGTTGATAAGCTGCAAAATATCATACCAGGTTGATAAGCTACAAGTCACCATAACAGGTGGTTGACAAGCTACAAGTCACCCTAACAGGTTGATAAGCTGCAAGTCACCATAACAAGTTGATAAGCTGCAAGTCACCATAACAGGTTGATAAGCTACAAGTCACCATAACAGGTTGATAAGCGACACGTCTCCATAACTGGTTGATAAGCTGCAAGTCACCATAACAGGTTGATAAGCTACAAGTCACCATAACAGGTTGATAAGCTACGAGTCACCATAACAGGTTGATAAGCTACGAGTCACCATAACAGGTTGATAAGCTACACGTCACCATAACTGGTTGATAAGCTGCAAGACACCATAATAGGTTGATAAGCTACAAGTCACCATAACAGGTTGAAAGTTACAAAACACCATAATAGGTTGATAAGCTACGAGTCACCATAACAGGTTGACATGCTACAAGTCACCATACTTGATTGATAAGCTACAAGTCACTATAAAAGGTTGATAAGCAAGAAGTCGCCCTAATTGGTTGATAAGCTATAAGTCCCCATAAAAGGTTGATAAGCTACAAGTCACCATAAAAAAATGATAAGCTACAAGTCACCATAAAAGGTTGATAAGCTACAAATCACCACAAAAGGTTAATAAGCTACAAGTCCCCATCAAAGGTTGAAAATTTACTTGTGGCAAAAATGGTTTCTTGGTTTTAGAACTTATTGCAAATCAAAAACACTCTTGTTCAATTAGTCTTCATAAGACGCCAGACTGTGTTGAAGCCGGATATCTATGTGGATGAAGCCAGATGATTGCGTGGCTGTAGTCAGATAGCTGTGCGGCTGCAGCCGGATGGCCATGCGGCATAACCAGATGACTATGCATCATAGACAGATGGCTGCGGCCGTATATCCAGATAGCTCGGCGGCTGCAGCTTGAGGTAAACCTGACACTAACTTCTCTTGTAGCTAGAAGCATGGAGGGAAGCCTTACAGTAATAATACATCTCACCGAGCCTGCCAGTAAGAGCATTACCATCCATTATCATCCCACCTAGCCTGCCAGTAAGAGCATTACCATCCATTATCATCTCACCGAGCCTGCAAGTAGGAGCATTACCATCCATTATCATCCCACCGAGCCTGCCAGTAGCAGCATTACCATCCATTATCATCTCACCGAGCCTGCCAGTAGGAGCATTACCATCCATTATCATCCCACCAGGCCTGCCAGTAGGAGCATTACCATCCATTATCATCCCACCAGGCCTGCCAGTAGGAGCATTACCATCCATTATCATCCCACCAGGCCTGCCAGTAGG
>SDVV010000288.1:0-34123 GCA_016164225.1 Gammarus roeselii | reverse complement strand
GTCCCTCTAGCGCTGACCGTAAGTAACGCGCTAGTCAAAGTCCCTCTAGCGCTGACCGTTAGTAACGCGCTAGTCAAAGTCCCTCTAGCGCTGACCGTATGTAACGCGCTAGTCAAAGTCCCTCTAGCGCTGACCGTAAGTAACGCGCTAGTCAAAGTCCCTCTAGCGCTGACCGTAAGTAACGCGCTAGTCAAAGTCCCTCTAGCGCTGACCGTAAGTAACCATCTCAATAACAACCATCGGAAGTAATAACAAGAACCCTGCACTCTTTACTCCGAGTCCCGCAACATCGTGAAGGTTCAGCCGATTACCAATGGGTATTTAACCTTGACAAGGAACCTAGTCAAGAATCTTGAGTGGAAAACTGGAATCTCAATCACCATTGACGTAAAGTGCGCTTTCCTCATAGGACTCCCCCACCGGGTTAGTGGCCTTGCAAGAGTACACTCCGCTGTGGCCGGCACCGGCGCTCGCCAGCAAGAGGATTGATAGCCTTGACTGGATGGTGTTGATGAGGAAGTCTGGGGAGGAGTGGATAGGTGCGCCGTCCTTGTACCACTGAAGGGTGATGGGGTCGTCGCCTTTGGTGACGGCACAGGAAACCTGGAGAAGCTGGCCTTCTTGAACCTCGCTGGGGAACGCGAACGGAAGGATCTCGGGGACCACTGGCGACAGATATTTTTCGGGGTTCATCGTAAGTCGGTAAACACCCGTCCTTATTTTCTGAATAAGAGCGACTAATGTGTACTAGCAGTTTAATGATGCAGGTGATGACGGAGATGAAAATAAATTCTGCAATGATTCCGAGGGTTTTCCCGTCTTTCAGACCGAGAGAGCGCTGGTAAAGAGCCCTAAGAGGATATCGAATACTCATTTGTCTCTCACTAGGCACGAAGCCAAGGAGGGTCAGAGGAAGCTCAAATTCAACCATCTCATGGGGTGTGCAAATGGCAACAGAAGAGAAACAAATTTATTCCGAGATCGTATGATCATGAGTATGGTTGTAAAGTTTGCGCAGACAGGTTTGCAACCGCAAGATCAAAAGCTAAATTGATTACACCAGAACTATCCAATTTAACTCATAAGAAGTTGAGCACCTTTCCTTCACGGTTAAAAAAATGACGAAACGTGATCGGTGACGCACCCACTTTAAAGCATTCTAGACACAGTAGGTATGGTCATATATTGCACTGAACAAAAAAATCTGAAATATGGCTGACATGAAATCAACAAAATACATACCGTTTATAAAAAAGTAAAGAGAATTTATGGTGATAATTTCTAGCTGAAACCTCAAACGAGGGGTTACTTGTGCAAGGTAGAGACTGTCCTCAAGAGTATTAGTGGATTTTGGGCCCTTTATTCGAGAAGAGGGCCACATCATCATTGTCCGTCACATTTAACACACATGAGCCACCAAAGGCCAGCAAGAGTGCTTCAAACTCGATAGCTACAACTACCTGTCAAGGACCAGACTCTGTTTAGAGTGGTCCCACAAACCATTAAAAAATAAAAGTAATGCAATGCAGAAAAACGAACTTTGTAGTTCAAGATCAATGAACCTCAAACGCCTGGAAGATTTGTGTGTGCAGCAACTCACGATGCATCGTCCAGGGGGAACACATTCAGTGTGCAGGGTTCACGGAGAGTTCCTCGACAGCGAAGGTACACGCAGTGCCTCCTACATCTCCGGGCTTGGGTGTAACTTCAGTGACGTCATTAGAGCGATCCAAATCGACCAATAGAATATGAAAGAAATGCCGTCACCCTACGTTCAAAATCGTCCGATTCACCTTCCTCTTCTCTTATTGGTCGCTTTTGACGGCTATAGTGACATTACCGATTGGCCACACAGGCCAGGGGAATTGAGAGGCATGGGCACAAGACTTCGTACTGGATTATGCCGTGTTCTCACAAACACTCAGCACCGGTGAGAGAGTGCTAGAGTTGGGCAAGTTTTTCAGAGTATTTTGTCCAATTCTACCTACCACTCACAACTTAGGTTTTGAGGGTCGACGTGGACACGGCTTTGAGAGGAAGAGAGGGATGGGGGATGATGCAGTCATCAGGTTCGAGCAGAGGGAGCGGTATGGGTAATGCAAAAAGCAAAGAGGAAGGGATCCACAAGGGAATGAACTAAGTGGTAGACCGGGGAGTAGATTGAGGAATGAACTTGAGGTCGCCTGTAGATATATGGTCGTGTTCGCTCAAGCGAGCGATTGGAAGAGTTGTTGAAGGCATCACAAGGGTAATTAAAGGAGCACCAAAGTGCGGTGTCTTAGTATACAGCCACGGGGCCTCAGAGGCAATGACCATTACTCCAAATACCTATTATTACAATGCCAAAAAGTAAAGGAAATATTTGAATATCCAATAGGTATTATATTCAATGCGAAGACCCGTGGCTTTAGGAAGGGATCGGAACTGGGTGTGTGACACCGAACAAATAATAAAGATAACGAAGCATCCAAACAAAATAAAGGGTCTAAAAATGATGAGGTCACAAGCGGGTTTGGTCGAGACCTTGGACCAGAAGATGTGTTGTGAAGTGATCGCGGCCGATGGTGTTGGAAGCCTGGCAGGTGTAGTAGCCGGTGTGCTCAGACCGCGCGTTGGGTATCATCAAGATGCTCAGCTTGGTGGACAACTGGTGTATGATGACTCCAGAGTCGGGGTTTGAGGAGGACAACACCAAGGACCGTCGGCTAGGCGTGGTGGACTGACTCGTGGAGTGACTGGTGCTTGCCAGACTGGTGTTTGTTGTGTGTCTGGCGTTGATGGAGTGAACGACGTCAGGAGTGGTATTCTCGGTGAGCGAGTTAGTCCAGTGAGTATCCCTAGCCACATTAATGTTGTCTGTTGTGATCGTGGGGTTCATAAGTGGAGACATCGATTTCAAGAAGTTCTTATCGGACATCTTTACAGGATACGGGACAACAGCAATCGGTTGCATTAGGGGAGTTAAGGACTTGGACTTGTCCTTGGGGGTCTTAAAATACTTGTGCTCCTGGTGATGATAATCCACGTTGGAATACTCATCGAAACTAACCTCGTTGCTTCTTCTCCGCCGTTCAACATTTAATGGTGCCTCAACACCATTTTCCAATAGACGTTTAAGGACAAGAGAAGACTCATTATTGTCCCGCGTAGCTCTTTTCCAAGAGGTCGTGGATACAGCCCGTGAACCACTGACATACAAAGAAGCTTCTTCAACACCAACATTCCAGGTTTGGCTGGTAGTGTCGCCAGAGTGCCGAAAAGAAGCATGGTGGTTGATGTTAGAGTCGTGTCTGAGCCATTGCAGGGCCACGGGTTCGTCTCCCTGAAGCACAATGCACGTGAACTGGACCAAGGAACCCTCAGAAGTCACTTCGGTCACGGCGAAAGGTTTGATGAGAGGACCCTCTGAGCCATAACAATTGAAGGGATCAAAGAAAGAACTTGTTTAAATAAAGAAGCAAGGTTCACACTAAAACATTATTTACATGAAAAATAACTTCATAAGGTAGCTACAACAAAAATCAGGGAGAAGCAATAAAAAAATTCAAAGGAATAAACAATGGAAACTAACGAGGCAAGAAATGAAAAAAAATAATACTAATAGTTGTGTGACAGAGAGGGGGCTTTTTACACGGAAAACGACTTTTTAGGACACAAAGTTGAAAAAATTGGAAATAAATTAATAAGTTAAAACAAATGCAAAAAGAAATGGGATAATTTTAAATGTGAGAAACAAAATTACCTTAACCGGTTTGACGATTCAATGGAAGTTTTGTTTCATTTTGCGTGAATAAAACACGTGAAATATAAAATAGTACTGGGACTTTTTGGCAGTACAGGGGGTCAAAAAGTAGCTGTCACCTGATTACTCAAGATAAGACTTTTTGGCAGTGCAGTGGATCAAAGAGAAGCTGTCACTGGATTACTCAAGATGGCACTTTTTGGCAGTGCAGTGGGTCAAAGAGTGGCTGTCACCTGATTACTCAAGATGGGATTTTTTGACAGTGCAGTGGGTCAAAGAGTGGCTGTCACCTGATTACTCAAGATGGGACTTTTTGGCAGTGCAGTGGGTCAAAGAGTAGCTGTCACCTGATTACTCAAGATGAATAGTTGTGGAAACCCAGGGTGTAAACCTCCGACTGTAAGTTTTGCCTCCCTATTAGGCTTAGCTTGTCAAGTACAAGGTATCCAGTGATGGGAAAACGAGTGTTAATGTTAGTTGATTACTTATCTTTCCATTACTACAACAGCCATAACGGGTACTGCCCTGGTACGACAACCAGCAGAGTACAAACTACATACCACTTCAAGGCGACTGTGATTAGTGGCCCTGCAAAAAATTATTCCTGGTAATAGAAAAACAAAATAAGATTGGATAAGAAGAAGGATAAAATAAAATTGATAACTATCTTGCCAGGAAGGAAAAAAATGAAATCATGAAGGAAAGAATAGCGTTGCCAATAAACAAAGTTTTGTGTATTGGCGTATGTTGTTTTTCTTTACCTATGTGTACCGTTATTGCCACGCGAGTGTCAAGCGTACCGTGAGAATTAATGCAGAGTCATCACCGCAAAGTTGTTTATCCAGGAATGTAAGGGAAGGGGCAGGGGAGAAATTTGAAACAAAAAATTCCACTCACAGGGAGAGCATTTCCCAGAAAAACGGTCGCATCATTCGTTCAAAATTGAACCCAGAACGCACCATCAACCTTGACGAGCATTATCATCCAGAAACAAAAAGCGATCAGAGTGGTGCAAGTCAACATCACGAGACTGAAAATCCAGATATTTCTAGAATTGGTTAAAATCAGACTCCATCAACATTTGGTCTATTCCCAGCCCTAGTAAATAAAAATATGGGAAAAACAACGTCGGCAGAACTTTTTGAGATGGTTCCAACAATGATGACCATATCCGAATTTTTCCTGGAAATCAGTCATCAGAACGACTGTAGAAACCTGTTTCGTGACACTGAAGGAGATGAAGGAAGTTCATAAAACCAAAAATGGGACTTCCCCAAGGTAAGATTAGAGTGACCGAGGTTTGTAGCTCATCAGATGAAGTGTCCTGCAGTAGCCGAGCGTTGAATCAGCAATAAGTGGTTCAATTGTCCATCATCAGTCTCTGAGGGGACTTCGCCAGTACAATAATGCAGACCCGAAGAATTTATCAAATACTCCTCCAACCACAGCCAGCTTGCACATTAAAAAGTGTACAAAATTCGTTTCAATAGTTGACGGCTGTGGAGTATATACCCTTGACTTTGAGGAAGACGCTCTGGCGCACGGTGCCGGCTCCATTGCTAGCCTCGCAGGAGTAGTTTCCACCATGGGTCCTCCTGACATCACCAATGATCAGCAAGGACATGCTGGGAGTGGGGTTACTGATGAAGACTTGCGAGTCCATGGAGGAGTGCGAGTCCATAGAGTCTTGGGACAAGAGGTATCCGTCCTTACGCCAGGTGACGGAGGGTTGAGGTGAGGAGGAGGCCACGATGCAGCTTTGCTGAAAGGTTTCTCCTTCGAACACCTCGAAGAAGTCAGCCATTGGGAAGATCTTGGGGAGCTCTGAATGATAAATTTGGGAGGTCGTTCACGGATGAAGTTTAAAGGACGAGTCTGGGTCAAGCTTCTGAGTTAGTTAGCCAAGCAGTTTACTCAATGTACAAAACTGTCTTGGATTAATCCTACAATACATCAAAAAGAAAAAAAAGAGTGAAGCAAACCGGTCCCTAAAAAATCCTACATCGGTGTTTCAGACCTTTGTTCACACCGCACGAGACATACGGTTGCATGGCATTTCAAAGAATTATACCTTTGCTTCGGGGACAAGCAATTTTTGTCGGTACCCTATTTGGAAGGCATTTCACACATGATATATTAGTGTATGCAAAAAATCGTGATCAAATACATAAATTGCAATAAATTGTTTCTTATAAACATGGAATATTAAAGTGAAGTTAGAAATTCGGATGCACACAAGCATTTCACTTCATTGTTATCGTTTATGCAAGAATTTAGCAAGCGTAAATGCTGGAGCCAGAATGACTCAATGGAAAGTTTCAGTTTAATGTTTACTATCGACATTGGAGGACAAGCATTAGTTTTATACCCAGAATTCGCAAGGGTCCGCGTTCAAGTTCGTGCTGGCTTGGCTTAAACACGCTTGAGTTAGGCTGCAGCGAACCATGGGGATTTACACATCTGCTTTAAAACCAAAGCAACGGCTCCTGAGGGAAGACGTTTGTTCATACTCACAAAGTTCGAAACAGAAGCGAAAGACCACGATTCAGATATCAACTGGCTGTCGACAAAAAATAAAACCAAACCAGAAAAACAGATGGATTAGGAAACACCATATGCAAGTTTCCGCAACGATCGAGCACTGATAAACGGTACCCACAGCGCTCGTAACTATACCAAGAGCGCTCAAACTGCCCCCGGACCGTCCTTTACTGCACGCACCGCGCACATCAACGAGTTTTGATCTGAACTGCTGTCCGGCGGCATTGTCGGCCACGCAGGTGTAGTTGCCGGAGTGATGGGTCTGCACGCGGCGGAACTTGAGCGCAGAGGACCTATCCCCGAGGCGGTTGATGCTAAGCTGAGAGTCCTGCAAGGTGTTAGGCTCCTTTTCTACTCCATACTCTTCACCCTCTTCATTGAAGTCAGTGTGATTTCGTTGCCTTCCATATATGATGCGGGGCTCTTCACTTCTGGAGGGTGTTGGACTCGCAATACCTCGAGACACGCTTGTTCGGACAGTACCCCAATGCAGCTTCGTGGTTGTGTTCCCGGTAATAGAAGAGCTTACTTCACCGGAGTGGCTAGGGTGATATGGTGGAGAGGAAGGATGACCTTCTTCACCGTAGTCGTCAGTATCCGAAGCACCGGGCCTAGGCTGAGAGCTAGGGTTAGGGTGAGTACCTCCGGAGCTAGCGTCCTCTGATGAGTGGTTTAGAGATGCTGAATAAGAATTATAGTTCTCATTCGAATACTGGAATTGCCGGTTGGGTGTTTCTTCAACGTAGTATCCTTCATATTGTTCACTAGAAGGTTGCACTCGAGGATACCCAGAAGGGACGATGTTCGCGGTGCCTACCTTGGCATGGACGGGGGGAGTTTTTGGTGTGTGGAAGTGATGATCTGTACTAGCGATCGAACGAGAACTATCACCGTACGGCAGGGGCTCTAAACGGCTTTCTGATGGGGTCCAGCGTCCAGCAGGAACAGAATCAACTGTTGGGTTATGGTCGAACTCACCGTGAAAATTCGTTCTGATCGCTCGCACCTTCTGGAGGGCATCTAGGGTGGGAGGTCGAGCGAACTGGCGTACTTCCCCGTAAACAGGCTTGTTCGGAGCACCGGTGGCCCAGACTGGGACGGTACCGATGGTGCCAAAGTGTTGCTTATTATCTCGCCGTTGGTTCCCTCCAGCTGAAGCGTTTGAAGCCAAAACAGTTCGGTCCAAAAATGGGCCAACCGATTTGACTGAAACACTTCCGTCAACGAATTCTCGATTTCGAGTGACAAGGTTAGATGAAGGTGAAATGTTCGCGGGTCCGGATGAACTACGTTGGGACGCTCTGTCTACGGAAGAAGGAGTATTGAGAACATCTGCGCTATCAATATCAGACATATTACCTCCCACTACAACACTTTCGTTATCAGACATATTACCTCCAACTACAACACTTACGCTTACTTTTCTAACTGTTTTGTTGAGTTTCGAAGGAGGTTCCAGCGCAATATGGTCTAGAATTCCAGTGCTATTTTCAAATAAATTTACGGCCAAAGTTTGAACATTGCCGTTTTTATGATGACTCAAACCGTCCTCTTTATCCATCTGCGCGTTACCTCCTTCGCTTTGATTGCCCGACGGTTCACCGTCAAGGAAGTCTGCTTTTAGAGCCGTTTGGGCGTTTCTCACAGAATCCTCAGCATGCTTCATATGGTCATCAACGGTATCTCTCTTATTCCTGGCAACTTCACACTCCGTTTCAGTATCCCTCTCCATAAGTCTTCGATGAGGGTGTCCACCATTACTAGGGAGAGGGTGTCCGCTGTCACTAGAGAGACTGGTGCCTTCATCCCAGTGCCGAACTAGCCTCCTGGTAACCCTGCCAGCCTGTATCTCCCGACCGTCCTTGTACCAGCGGATCGTGATGGGCGAATCGCCGGCGGTGGCGATGCAGTGGATGAAGTAGGCCCCGCCCACATTGGGAGAGTTGCCAGACGCCACCAGTTGAACCTCGGGCGTTTCTTTTCATTTACAAACAAAAGAAAAATAAACTAAAGTTTTATTAAAACGAACAAATATATTCGGGACCAGATCCACAGCAACTGAGAGATTCGTCGCCGGATTGCCTATGGAACAGTACCAAAAGAAAATAGGTTGACAATTGAAGATCAATAGAGATTCAAAATGATTTTTCGCAATATAATTAATCCTAGAGATAAGCGTCTTCCATAAATATTAAAAGAAGCCTTGTCCTCGAGTGATGGGAATAGTTTGTTTCTCCGTTATAGACCAACCATAAACAAATTTTCTTTTGCCACTGTACATACATCAGTTGCATGAATACATCGATGCAAAGATAAATGTATGCGAGTGTATGATTGCTTTCAGATCTTAGTGAACATCTTGTCCTACATCACCAATACCGAAGAGACACAACTCAAAACCCAAAAAAATGTAAAACCAGCGATATTCTTATTATAGAACCTCATTTTTTCAAATAACACCCCCTGCAAAGATGTATTTTTCTTCAAAACCACGACGAACACAATAACCACACCAACATCGGTAACGATATCTGCGTTACCCTCAACTTAGAGTCATCAACAAACTGGGTGCACCCCAGCAGGCCTAGGAATTTGAACACACCCGAGTCAGCTCTAACGCCGCTGTGTTCTAACAATACTCAGGAAGTCGTTGGAAACTTGTCATGCATAGGGAAAGACTTTAGAAGCTACATAATGTACTTAAAACTAATTAGAGAGCAATGCGAATACACACACGCAAAGATACACGTTAAACTGGTTACACGAAAAAGCAATCCATCTCTTTAAGAAAGTTACGCCTGGAAAGGATCATTAGTAGCAAAATAGCTCCCAGCATAGTAAAAATAGGTAATTGTAAACCGGCCAATGAACAAGATAAAAAACACGTACCTGAGAGCGGTTAACGGCCGACCGATTTCGCGACCATCTTGTCAGTTGCAAGTGGTTTCTGTTACATCACATTTGGGAAGAAAATAGGAGGGATGGTTCTGTTTCACCAGCACAGGGATGATTTTGCACTACCACCGTTACAAGAGAAACGGAAGTGGTTGCGAACAGGATCTCAAAAACACTGCTGGAATACACACACACACTCCTGGAATGCTTATATTTAATGGCACAGTTCCATGGTTACACTAAATTAGCGACAGTTTACGAATAAGAGAAGTCCTGATTTTTGTAGCAAGACCTTTGTCATTAGAGGATATTACCCCTGGCGTTACTGAAACAACGGCTGTAACTGGAGAGATGGATGTGGTGGAACGGAATGGATGGAGCCCCTCCAGACATATTGTGGCGAAAGTATCCACGGTGCGGGCCGAACTGCCCCGGATAACATCACAACTGTGTGATCAGACTCCTGCCACATTGTGGTGCAATATCACAACGTGGAGAAATGATCACTATGTGATGATGAAGATCATACCCGAGTGATCCAGCATTAAATTCTACACCGTTGAGTTGCTGGACGACAGAGTGTTTCAGATGACCATTCAACAACCTCATAGAACAGCTGAGGTCTCACATAGTTAAATGGAGTGCAACATTACATGGTAAGATGTACCTATGAAGAACTTACCGTGGCTTTCATCCGCCTAAAGAACAAGCTGCTAAGGTGAACCGGGGAGCCGCGATAGGTATTGCTTCGAGTTAGAGCGACGTGTTCTTTTCATTTATTATAGAGGAAAAAATGAAATTTCACGAGAATACCTGGAAGTAGACAAACCTACACATGGAAACAATGGTTTTAAGATTATGTGGCTTATAAAATAGTAAAAAATTGTCACCCACAGGATCAATGCGACTGGAAATAGAGACCATCGTGAGGAATGGGCATAGATTAGCAGTAATGAATGAGCGCAACGGAGTAGATTACGCCGGCACCAATGACCACATCAAAGAAATAAACATGGATTCAATTGATGGTGACTTCCTCTCTTGAATGACCTCATTTCCACCTGCCTCAACGCGTTGAGGCTCCGGTGGAAATGAGGTCCAAATCATGAAAAAAATGAATTCAACTATTCGTGACCTCATCTCTTATTTAATTATAAAAAACACGATTGTTGAATCAAGTCGGATACACAAAAGCGTGTTCAATTTTTCAGTGATGCAGGAAATTTTCTGAAATGAAAGGGTAGCCACAACTGAGAAAAATCAATTTCAAGTATGACTAACTTCGTGCTATATAAATCAATATTTGCCTCGAGTAGGTTTGCATTGGTAACAGTCTAGCATATAATCATGTCCAGCTGTACTGAATAAACATAATCGGTGGCAGCAACATAGACTTGAGTGCCAAGGTTTTCTAGTGCACAGGAGTCGATGTCCTTCTGGCACGCAGATGTAAGGACCCAGATAACTCAGAATTATTTTTCTCAGTTGTCGCAACCCTAGGATGACAAATGCAATCAGCACTGAAGGTTTTTAGAAGTTCCGAGATTTTCTTGCTATGCATTAATTTGATACGAAATTTACTGGGAAATCAATACAGATGATTTATTTTTTCAGTGAGAATTTTCTTTTATATTGAAAATGGAGTAAAAACCTTCAGAGTTGATCACTAAACATTCAAAATTTTTGTTGTTCTCGAAACATGACCCACTCACGATGGAATAGACGAGAAGGAATATGCCGAAGTGTATAGTCAAGAATTTCGGTACCCATGGCATCTATGGTACAGATTCATCATAGAACAAAAAAAACATAGACCACAATTCTTACTTGAATTCAACTGTAAATGATCAAGTACTCTAATAACATTAGTTCTCATGATACATGAAATATATTTCAGTGAACATCACAACGGCATATTTTTATTCACTCGAAAACTCTTGTAGTTTGAGTTTATTCATATAAAATTCTTCAACATCTTTAAACCAAGCAGTGAGTCACCGTGAATGGGTCCAAAGTGTACTATCTTCACCGCAGTGTTACATAAGATACATTATCTCGTTACACCTTCAGAGTATCTTGTCAATAAATTCAAAGCAGAACTCGGACAAAGTAATGGATAAATGTAACCAGATACAGTATCGTACCCAACACTTTTTCCATCCAAAGGTGTGGAACACCAGCCAGCTGCTACTCACCCATGACCTGGACGTCGAGGTTGCCTCGTGCGGTGTAGCCCTGCATGTTGCGCGCCACGCAGGTGTAGCGGCCCTGGTCTGCTGCGCGCTGTACGGAACTGATGGTCAGGGTGCCGTTACCTTCCACGGCCTGGCGACGGTTGATGGGGAGCAGGCGGCTGCCTGGAGTGAGAACATTAGATTAGCTGGGGGTGTGAGGGATTAGATTACATCAAGTGATTGGTATGGAGCGAGATACAGCTAAAGTCCTTCATCGTTGAAAACGAGGATCAAGTGCATGAGGTCGCCGACGGTTGATGAAGAGCATGCGACGTTAGATTAGAGTGACAAAGCTTCCTATCGCACTCGAGTCAGTGACCTTCTGACGCCGAACGTCAGGCCTGTCAGGGAAGAGGGGGAGTGAATAAAGAACGGGTGTAGAAACGCGCAGCCGTCGTGCCCTAACGATACGCACACACCTAAGCAGCACGATACATGTATTTGGTCGTAGAAAACTATACAAAAAACGGCAGACAGGCTAACTGCTCGTGTGAAATTATACAACTTACGGCCCCCAAGTGACCTGCTCGTGTGAAATTATAAATCAGAATTATTGTTCGTGTGAAATTATACGACTTACGCACCCAGGCGAACTGTTCGTGTGAAACTATACGACTTACCACACCCAGGCAAACTTCTCGTGTGTAACTACACGACTTACGGCACCAAGTGAGCTCACATTGATCCAAGTCACCGCAAGAGCAGCTTACCAGAGTGCCGTGCGTTGGAACATTGATCGCTTGGCGGGCAGCAGTGCACTGCTTAGGCCTGTTCTGGACGCGGCAAAGAGAGTGCTGGTAATACTTTAGTCCCGCAGTCCTCTTCCGCAGAGCAGTTCAAGTTGGAGTGGCTGGGAATTATGGTGCGATGTCCTTCCAAAGGCTACATCAGCAATCAGTGGCACGATAGGCTATCATCAGTCATTGAAGCTATCGGTGGCACAAAAGGCCATCATTAGTCATTGAAGCTATCAGTGGCACAATAGGCTATCATCAGTCATTGAAGCTATCAGTGGCACAATAGGCTATCATCAGTCATTGAAGCTATCGGTGGCACAAAAGGCCATCATTAGTCATTGAAGCTATCAGTGGCACAATAGGCTATCATCAGTCAATGAAGCTATCGGTGGCACAATAGGCTATCATCAGTCATTGAAGCTATCAGTGGCGCATAGGCTATCATCAGTCAATGAAGCTATCAGTGGCACAATAGGCCATCATCAGTCAATGAAGCTATCAGTGGCACAATAGGCTATCATCAGTCAATGAAGCTATCAGTGGCACAATAGGCTATCATCAGTCATTGAAGCTATCAGTGGCGCATAGGCTATCATCAGTCAATGAAGCTATCAGTGGCACAATAGGCTATCATCAGTCATTGAAGCTATCAGTGGCACAATAGGCTATCATCAGTCATTGAAGCTATCAGTGGCACAATAGGCTATCATCAGTCAATGAAGCTATCAGTGGCACAATAGGCTATCATCAGTCATTGAAGCTATCAGTGGCACAATAGGCTATCATCAGTCATTGAAGCTATCAGTGGCACAATAGGCTATCATCAGTCATTGAAGCTATCAGTGGCACAATGGGCTATCATCAGTCATTGAAGCCATCAGTGGCACAATAGGCTATCATCAGTCATTGAAGCTATCAGTGGCACAATAGGCTATCATCAGTCATTGAAGCTATCAGTGACACAATGGGCTATCATCAGTCATTGAAGCCGTCAGTGGCACAATAAGCTATCATCAGTCCTTCAAGCTATCAGTGGTACAATACTATTGTACCACTGATAGCTTCAATGACTTCAACGAAACACGCCGGTGCTGCATCCTTCATCCCTGACAAAAAAAAATCCTTACCTGGACAGATTAGATTAGAGTGACAAAGCTTCCCATCGCACTCGAGTCAGTGGCCTTCTGGCGCCGTCCCTCAAACCGGCAACTAGGGTTGCATCAGGCTACGGATGCATTTTGGTTAGATTTGTGTGATTGGGCTAACAATTACGTAAAGTCAAGGTTCTTAACGCTGCCAATTCTAAAGGTATGCACGGGTGCTATTCACTGGACAGCCTCGTGGTTGATTCAACAAGGCTGGTGCAACTCACCCATTTTTTTTTCCCATAAGCACCTTGACTCATCGTCAGCCCAACTCACTCTCCGCTCTCCTCACCCCAACTTACGCCCTGGTCTCCCCAAGCATATTATTCCCTACTCTCTTCAGCCCAGCTTATACCCTGTTCTCGTCAGGTCAATCTATCCTTTACTCTCTTTGCTGAACTTACGCCTTTCTCTCCAATTTCCAACCTACTCCCTGCTCTCATGTGTCCAACTTATTTGTTCTCTTCAGTACAACCTACGCCCAGTTCTCCTCAGCCCAACCTATTCCATTTCTCTCTCTGCAGACCAACTCACCTCCATCAAACCTACTCCCAGCTCTCCTAAGCCCAACCTATTTGCTGCTCTCTTCAACCCGATCTGTTTCTTGCTCTGCTCAGCCCGACATCTTCAAACCAACATACCTTCTACCCTCTTGAGCCCTACTCACTTTTCTCCCAGACGATGGAGTCGATGGGGTATCCGGCGACTGGGCAATGAACCACTAGTGTTTCTCCGGCCACCACGGACACCTTAGGCATAGTGCTGGGGAAGGGAAGAGAATAAGATTTAAAGAACCAGGTTTACAAGCACAGCAATCGCAGTCCTTCGAGCGCCCAAAAGATAGCATTCTAGTCGTGTATGAGTGTGGGGTGAGATCGCCTCACTGGTGGGCTCAACACAGATTGTGAGAACAGAAATGGAAAACAATTTGCTGACATCAATGAAATATTCAGATTAGATTGTCACAACATTGTTAATTTCTTAGCAAACCAAAATGAGTATATTGAATTGTGATGCAGAAAGTCACTCAGATACGAGGCTTTGCAGATGCTACATGACCTAGACTTGACCGGACAATAGACTTCCCGGTCATTAGACCTGTCGACGAATAGACTTGCCGGCCAATAGTTTTGCCGGCCAATAGCCTTGCCAGCCATTAGGCCTGCCGGCCAATGGACTTACTGAACGATACACTATCCGGCCAATAGATTGATAAGAGGCGCAGTGAAAAGTCACATAACTTTATTAATAGTGTGTCAGTGGTTAATCGGACACGGGTGACCTAAAATATTTTTCGAATAACTACCTTCTTCAGTATCTTTCTACCACCAATATCTGCACAACATGGCTATCGTGACTGGGACCGGCAACCCCGCGATGCATGAAATGGAAGTGCATTTGTGCTGGCGGGCAGACTCAAGTTATTAGCAACCAATACCCTTCAGATTCAAAAAGTACAAAGATTTTCCTGCCATTATTAGCAGATGTTCCTTGAAGAAATTGCTAGCATTGAGTGAAATATCAATTGATGGCACAACTATATATTAGATTAGAGTGACGAGGCTTTCTAGCGTGCTGGAGTCATTGTCCTTCTGACGCCGAATGTCAAATCAGCAAACAGAGCTGCACCGAGTTAGTCTTTGTTTATCTTTCAATGTTCGAGTTAGGTTTACTACTGCACACAGTCCTCCAAGCGGCGAGCGTCTATGGTATGTACGGATGCCACAGGAGGTACAGGAACTCCTAAGGTGCTGAGACCATAAGGTCCCAGCACTTCCCGGATGGCAGTAAGGAGGAATAGCACACTACATACCCTGCTTCAGAGCCCCAAGAATCCGCAGAAATCCTTAAAGTGCCGGGCTAAGCGATCCATCATCTGCTGAAGGAGAAGACAAAGAAGGGACAGAAAACGGGGATCCCATGCATGAGATCTACACTAGGTGTAGGGAGCTTCACGCATGAGAACAGCAAGAATGGAAAGAAGAATTAGCTATAGAAGTAGAAAAAGGTTGAATGAAAGAAAGAGCGCCACTTGGCAGTTATTAACACCCGAAAGGAGAATAGTTAGAACCGGTATGTGTATGTTTGAGTGTGCGTGTCTATGTGTGTTTGTGTGTGTGTGTTTGTGCGCAACAATTATTAGGAGAGATGTCAAGAAGGAATCTGAGACGAGGTAAAGGAAATTTGAAATAAACATAAGATGCAAATGAGGTAAATAAAAGTTAAACAAATCAGGATGGGGGAGAAAAGGAGAGTTAGTGAAGGGTGAAGAAGAGGGGAGTCTGAAAGAAAATAAGGATGTTTCCCCCCCCCCCCCCCCCGGTGGACCAGGACTCCGTGCGACTCGTGAACCCAACAGATGCCTAAGGGGGGTGGCACCACTAAACAAATCATCCTTTTACCTATTGACCTAAAGTGTTATATCAGTAAAGGTCAAGAAAATATTTCCAGGGAACCAATGCACAACTTCAAATTTAATAGGGTCCTTTTACCATTTCTCTACAGCTTTCACGTGTCTCTTCTATGCCTCTACAAATTAGCTACAAGCTGCCACTTTCTGCATTGTCAGCATGAGTCACTTATAAGTGCTTCCAGGAGGCAGCATCGCAATACGAGTATCATTACTTTGCCCAAGCTGGACAAGGTGACCTGCTCAATCAATTACACAATACATGTATCATTACATTGCCCAAGCTCTACAAAGAGGTAACCTAATCGCTCAATGACACCCGTAGCGCTTTACGCTGACACCTCCACCTCCCGGGCACAAAGACTTTCAACTGTACGAAAACAACTACAGTTCTTAGTTCCCCAATTTGTTGCCTTTTATTCTAAAATAGTTAACAAGATGATAATACTGCACTACGACAAAATAAGACTGCCACAGTAACACAGCTAGAGTCATGCTTCAAGATATAGACAGCCTTACCTACACCCAGTTCGCGCACTTGGCACCCACATCCAGAAAATAGGATACAAATTTGGCACCGGGCAACAGATCAGCAGATCAGGCATACCAAAATATTTCGGTTGCTTCCACAAAATGATTTGACGATGTATTAAAAAAATGCTACTAGCTTCCTAACATTCTTTCTGTGTACCCCCACTCTTTGCCTAGTTTCTACACTGAATACCTGGCCCACTTGTCACTTACCGGATGTAGGGGAGTCCGTAAACGTTGAGTCGGGCAGAGTGCCTTACAGAGCCGACCGTGGAAGCAGCCACACAGGCGTAAAGGCCTCCGTCGTTGGTCTGGATGGCGGAGATGTTGAGGTGGGACACCACTTCACCACTAGCGGAAACGTATTGGCCGATCTGAACGCTGTGTGGGACAGAGAAGTTAGTACAAAAATAACTGAAGGGTCGTGCAGGTGCAGAGAGTTTCGAAACTGAAATGGACTCAACAATAATAAGGAGACAAATATCCACCATTAAATAAACGTCAGGTAGTAAATATGTGTTGCCGCCTATTAAGAGAGTTCAGTATATTTCATAGAGTGGGCCACTCCAGCCTTTTACACTTCATTAGATTTGTTACGTTCTTCGACTAATATCTGGCTTGGGGTCCACTATCATATTACACTGTTCTTTTCCCGTTGTACAACGGGTGGTATCCTGAAGTGGCGGCTACGGGTTGACCACACTGACCATATCACATCTAGCTTAGGCGTACTGGGCATGGCCCCAGCTTCAATTCTATTTCTATATAGTTCTCAGACATCTCGTCACCTATTGCTGGCTATTCAGTTCCCACCAGCTTGAGTCCTTCGCTCACCTCTCCGAGTTGGCTACTCTGGCACCGTCCAATTCCCAGGTGATCTCGGGTGTGGGGTTGCCGCCGGCCACGCACTTGAGGTGTACAGGTGGTCCGGGTTGGAGGGTGGATTCGCTGAACTTGTGCACCAGCTGGGGCGGCTCGACTGTAGAATGTGCAAGTAAATTGATAGTAAAAGCAATAAATTTAGACCTTGGATAACACAGTAAGGCTTTGAACTTATCGCCCACGCCCATCAAAAGATACCTAGGATATTGTTACCACGTTAAATCCTAAATTAGTTAAGTAATTATGATAGAAATCTAGTTATAATTCAAGAATTTCTATCATAAAAATTGCAGAAATCGGTTGCTAATACACTGTTCTTGTTTTTGACAGTTGAAGAGCACCAATAATAGTGGGAGCACTGAAATAAACAAACAGCTGACCTGCGAACTACCCTTACTAGTAGTTTTAATTTGGACGTTGGGTTAATAGCACGCGAGAGTCAAAGTCGATCAGGGATGGGAAAGAAGAAGAGATGGCGAATGGGAAGACAATACACGAGATCTGCACTCCGGTAAGGAATCTCACGCATGAGAACAGCAAGAATGGGAATATTAGATTAGAGTGACGAGGCTTCCTAGTGCGCTGGACTCAACGTCCTGCCGACACCGGACGAAGAATGGAAAGAAATCGAGTCAAGGAGTTAGAGAAAAAGTTACACCTCGTCTAGTATCTACTATACTCACATCGTCCTCCAAGCCTGAGCTCTGCCGTGGCCTGCGCGCTCTCGTGGTCATTGCGTACGAAGCACTGATACATGCCCTTGCTAGCGCGACTGATGCTTTCCAGGCGCAGGACAGGCTCGCTGTGGCCTGCAAATGGGAGGTGAGGGTTAGTGGTCACATGCGGCCAACAGGGAGATCGTCTTGTATGAAGAGCAGGATTCATTTCGCTCATAGAAGATGCGCTGTATATTCTTCTTCCAATTGGAACGCCTCTTCTCAGTCACACCTCAACCTCTCCACGCTCACCTGTAGCCCATCTGCCCGTTCACACTACAACCTCTCCACGCTCACCTGTAGCCCCCCTTTCCATCCACACTACAACCTCTCCACGCTCACCTGTAGCCCCTCTTCCCATCCACACTACAACCTCTCTACGCTCACCTGTAGCCCCTCTTCCCATCCACACTACAACCTTTCCACGCTCACCTGTAGCCCCTCTTCCCATCCACACTACAACCTTTCCACGCTCACCTGTAGCCCCTCTGCCCGTCCACACTACAACCTCTCCACGCTCACATGTAGCCCCCCTTTCCATCCACACTACAACCTCTCCACGCTCACCTGTAGCCCCTCTTCCCATCGACACTACAACCTTTCCACGCTCACCTGCAGCCGTACTGCCAACATACACACAAAAAAAATCCCGATCACTAGCAGCCCACAGTCTGCCCGCCCCCAAAAAGGTATATCCCTGCTCACACACACCATTAATTCCCAGCCAGATCAATCTCACCCGCTCAACAGTAACCCCAATGCTCCAACACTACAACCTCAACCACTCCATAATCATCCCACAGCCTCATCACATCAACACCCCTTACCAATGGGCTCTCCATCCTTGAGCCACTCCACAGTCTTGACGGGGTTGCCTTCGTAGGAGCAGGTAAAGGTGGCAGGGCGACCGAACTCCACGGTCTGGACTGAGGGTTCCACTTGGGCTTTCAGTGGGGCTGGGAGAGTGGGGAAATATGAGGTTAGGATATGTTGGAGGGAGTTTTGAGAGAGCAGCATCTGCACACTTTCGTCACTTTAACTACAGGTGGCGATATATCTATCTGGCCGTTTTGTTCAGCATAGCGGACACGCTGTTTCCCTCGCACAGCCAGTAGGATGAACTCTTTTCCAGTAAAGAGGTATAGGAAAGGTTGAGTGTAAACTTGTTTTCCGCGAGTATACCTTCTTCTCCGAGAAGGAAGAAGGTGTACTCGCGGAAAAAAAGGTATACTGGCGGTGATTCCTGCAGAGAAGACCTGTTGTGTAACGGCCCTAAGTAGGCCGCCATTGTCACACTGTGGGAAGTACAGAGCACTGGAAACCCCAGAGTACTTAAGTGCTATATCTAGTATCATCAGTCAGAGAGACAGTACCTGACTGCCAAGGCCTTCTGGAAGGTACTGGCCAGAGCCAAGCTGCTGTAATTTCACAAGATGGAGCGGTAACAACAGCTTCAAATGCTTCACAACGTCACGACCCATGAAGTAGGATTTTTGTTACTCTTTTTAATTCCCCCTTACATGTAAAACAGTAATTTATTTCTGCATCAAAACATGTTAATGGACCAGCAGCAAGAAGGGTCTCACAGGCTTAACCACTGCTGAGTAACCGTGTTTTGAAAACGAGCATCAACACTCACTAACAGGTGAATGACAAAACGCTTCTGCACTCACCAATGGCAAACAGTAGCTATAACCGAAATTTACTCCCTCGTGATGGTTAATGCGTTGTTACTCACTAGTGACGGTCAGAACAACCTCCGCGCTCACTAATGACGGTCTGCTCGGTCTCCCACTAACTATTGACGGCCAACACGGGTTCAACTCACTAGTGGCGGTCAATACGGCCCCCAACCTCTGCGTGACGGTCAACACGGTCCCCTACTTACTTGAGACGGTGAACACGGTCCCCACTCACCAGTGACGGCTAACACGGTCCCCCACTCACCAGTGACGGCTAACACGGTCCTCCACTCCCCAGTGACGGCTAACACGCTACCCCACTTACTATTGACGGTCAACGCAGTTCTCAAGTCCTGAGTGACAGCCACCACGGTCTACAAATCACAAGCGACGATCAACACGGCTCCTCACTGCCAGCACGAATCCCACTCACTAGTGGCGGTCATCACGCTCACCCGTTCACAAGTGAGTCAACACTGTCCACCCCCTCACTATTGCCAGTCAACACTGACACGCACACACTAGTGAGAGTCAACACTGGCAACACGGTTCCCATATCAGTAAGGACGGTCAACACGGTCCCTCACTCACTGGTGACTCAACATGTGCTCACTCTCACTAGTGACGGTTGACACGGTCACCAACTTACTAGCGACAGCCAACACTGACCTCCTCACACTAGTGACGGTCAACACGATCTTCCACGCACTAGTGACGGTCAGCTCGGCCCTCGCTCACTAGTGAGAGTCAATACACTCCCTCACTTACCGGTGATGGTCAGCACGGCTCTCACTCACTAGTGTGGGTCAATACACTCCCTCACTTACCAGTGACGGTCAGCACGGCCCTCACTCACTAGTGTGGGTCAATACACTCCCTCACTTACCAGTGACGGTGAGCTCGGCCTTCACTCACTAGTGAGGGTCAATACACTCCATCACTTACCAGTGACGGTCAGCTCGGCCCTCACTCACTAGTCAGGGTCAATACACTCCCTCACTTACCAGTGACGGTAGCTCGGTCCTCGCTCACTAGTAAGGGTCAATACACTCCCTCACTTACCAGTGACGGTGAGCACGGCCCTCACTCGCTAGTGACTGTCAATACACTCCCTCACTTACCGATGGTCAGCTCAGCTCTCACTCACTAGTGAGGGTCAATACACTCCCTCACTTACCAGTGACGGTGAGCACGGTTTCGACGCTCTCAGCCCCCACAGAGTTGTTCACGACGCACAGGTATTTGCCAGAGTCCGACACACGAGCCTCTCGGATGATCAGAGTTCCTCCCACTTGCCGGATCCTAGTGCCGAGTTCCACTGGGGTCTGGTCAGTGTTGCTACCACCTGAAGAGAGCTTGTACCACCTGAGGAGTGAAGAAAAAGAAAGGGTTACATGAAGAGCAGACGAAGACTAACTAAGCCACCAAACAACAACTTCCTCATAAGCCCTGAATGAGCCATTGTAAGAAGCTGTAATTCATTGGTCGCATTTTATGATAGGAACACAACTAAAGTTGTGACGGTTTCAGACCAGAGGACTTGCTATAGGGAGAAGCGTCCTCCCCTTCAGGAGAGTTTGCGTGCGGGTAGCTGTGAGCTTGTGACTAGAACTGCAGCTAAAGACTTGGCTCACGTGGGGAAAGAGGTTCGCCTGTGCAGGCAGCCCCGCAGTCTTATTGTGATCAATATTGCAGCTACTTGCAGCCCAACAGTGAAAAGCCAAACCATCTCATTAAGAACTGCTTCAAAATAAAGGCTTGCATATACAAAAATGAATCATCGGCTAAAGCGTGTAATCTATTAACTGAAAAAGTTCAATTCTAGACCAGTGATCCATATTGTACTCAGGTGTTGGTGCGGTTGTAATTTCACCTCTTCATTATTTTACAATGCTTGCATGAGTCCCAAGAAATGTAGTTTGAAACAAATGGCAAAGCAATATACGGTTTGCTCCTGCAAGGCTGGGTTACCTTTATAAAATGGAGTTTCTATGAAGCATACGCAAGAAAAGAGACCAACATCAATAGTATTCGAGCAGTTACTGTAACCACACAATGAGGTTCCCCACAATCATTTTGAAAGCAGCAAAATATTATAACAGCTGTTGAAAAGGCAAAAAAAAATATTCTTCATTGGTATCAAACGGGTGAAAATAAAAACCAACACTTTAGGATCGAAACAACACATGAAAGTAGCGCAGAATTCATACATTTAAAGTTCAAACAATGAACAAAAATGCAGGGGAAATGACTACAAATCCAAGGTGGGTGAATAATGAATAGAAATACCATAAACTAATTTGAAAACAAAGCAAAGAAGCAGCATGAAGAACGGGCACAATGTTAGTTGCAGCTGTTATACGTCCTTACCATGATGATCCAACACCTGAAAAAGGATTATTATTTTGTTTGATATTTATAAAGTAAACACCAGCAATACAAGTGTGTGCCATACGAACATTCTATCAGTATCTGTTGAAGAGGTTCAACATGCCGAGGAATAACATCATGAGGATTAACATGATAAGGATTAACATAATAATTAACATAATGTGGATTAATATGATGAGGATTAACATGAAGAGGTTCACAATGGTGAGGTTAAATCTCATCAGGTATATCGTGATGAGGTTTCCCATGAACTAAAAATCACAGTAAACATTTTGCCACAGCACAAATAAATTCGGTGACTAACAATCCTTAATAAATATGCATATTAAATTGATACTTAGCTACAAAGTATCTATTAAACATACATAACTTATTTGAAAATGTACTTTTCGCATTGAAGTTCCCATTGAAAGATATTATAAATGAATCGGATAAACAGCCAGTTGGATGAAAGACGCCTGCAGGCTGCAGTGATGGAGCACTTGAATAATGAAACTTTTCAAGATAGATGAAGAGTGGCACGGAGCGTCGTTCCCTGCGTCCGGTTATTGGGCCGGAATGAAGCGTGGTTAGGTAATTGACTAAGCTATCCACTACTTTATCTACATACCTGTTTCGGTAGGAATACCACTGAATGACCAATGTGATTAAAGCAGTTGAATGCCCAGCTGAGATGTCTAAGAAACGGAACGATAAATGGGGACTGGGTGGACTCGTCCCTGAACTGAGATTCCTCCAGATCTGTCGGACACTATCAAACCTAGTCCGGATGCTCGGAAAATAAAAACCTAATATCCAGAGTGAGGGTATTCAAAATAAAATAACATGATTATGGAGATAAAACATCAGATTCTAACCGATAACAAGCAGAGACTATTTGGTTGTAGCTAACAAACAGAACCATGATGTCTTGGCACCAACTCACTGCTAGCGCAAGGAAGGTGTTTATTCTTTTCACAGGACTGGATCATACAGACTCTTGTCGAGATCCTAAAACTTGAGACACCACAACACCGTACCTGTACTCCGGCACGGGATAACTCTGTCCCCTGCAGAGTAAGGACATGGTACTTCCAGAGAGACGAGTCAGGAACTGTTTCTTGTGTTCCTCTGTCACTTGAGGCGCCTCGCTTGACACAGGGACTGGAGGAGAGTGGATGCGCAGAGGATGCATTGTTCAAGATCTCGTAAATTTCTAGTCTTCACGCAAAAAATTGTAGCGGTGAGGCGAAAGCGCTAGAGTGCGATAGAAGGAAGTCAGTACTCTTGACTCTTGTGGATTAAATAAGTAGCACGTGTATGTGAATGCTGTAAGTAGGTGAGAGCCATAAGACCGCGTACGAAGGTGACACGTATGGTGGCGAGACTTAGTGTGGATGCATAACACGGAGTGAGGGGGTAACGTCCCTCTTGTGGAGGCAGCTCTGAACACATTCAATCACGGTAATCATTATGCAGAGGCGTAGAACGACATGTATCTGCACGATGCACTTTTCGAGAGCTGATTCAGGATAGTATCCACGTCATTACGACGAGCTACAAATTCTACGCCAGTTCTTTAATTTTGTAGCCGACATATGGGGAGTAAACCTGACACGTCTAGAGCATCAAGTCAGATTTCGATAAGGAACTCAGACCACCGTATAATATTTTTGGTATCCACAAACCACAGCGTGTTGGTACCTACTCGCACTTGGTGCACGGAAGGTACCTATATTCTTCACAGCATCGGCTCAGGGTGAGTCTTGTTCTATTTCTCCAACTCTTAGATCCCATAACACTCTACCTGTAGTCCGGTACAGGGTAACTCTGTCCTCGGCAGAGCAAGGACATGGTACTGCCAGAGAGACGGGTCAGGATTTGGCTCTTGTGCTCCTCTGTCACTTGGGGAGCCTCGCTGTACACAGGGACTGAAAAGGGCAGTGGAAGAACAAGTCAGTGTTCAGGATCTCGTTCATGTAAAGTCGTAACATTGAAAGTATAGAACTGAAGCGAAAGAGTATGACATGAAGTCAGAATTCGGCATCGAGTGCACAAGTGAAACGTGTGTTTTGGCGTGGGTAAATGGTATAAGGTAGGTGAGGGCTATTCGTATTCTTGCGAGTTGACACCGTGTCGAACGTGCTTCAATGGCCGGCGAGTCAACGTTCCACTCATGATGGCAGCACTCGAAATATTCAATTGCGTCTAATGGAGGGACGCACAATTGTGCGAATCTGCGTTTACTGTGCATTTATTCACGGGTTCCTTGCCAAGACGAAGAGAGCATCAAAACTCAAAGACCATCACTAATCGAGCGCGGATACGGCGTTGTTTCGCAGTCACTCCAAGGAGCAGAAACATTTCGCCATCAATCAGTTCTGAATCTAGTATGTGGAGAGTGAGTCACTTATGCTGCCCTTTTACAATTTAGAGCAACGAAGAACTCAGCCCTCCGATGACTCTTCCAGTAGTTGAAAAATTTACAAGGAGAGGTGTAAGAGCATCCGATCACGCAACCCCCAACACGGAAGTCAGAGGAGGGTGGAAGAAGATTCAGGCACCATAAGGCGAGTTATTCACCAAAAATTAAATGCAGCGCAATGAGTATATATCCCTGCAACAAATGCATCAGTTGATGCACCAGAAGCTGCATCACCAGCAGCCAAAACGTAAAATCCCACAACTAAAAAGCCCAATCTTGTGTCACATAGCAAGCAGCGGTATGTACTCACCTGTTGCACTCCACGTTGATTAGGTGCCTCTGGGAACCCTACCCACACCCACCTGACCTGAGGCACTGGGTGCCCTTGCACATTGCACATCAGTGACGGTGTGGTGCCCTGACCCGAGGTTACCAGGTCAATCTTAGCCCCAGACACTTTGGGGGGCTGGCTGGAGATTGGGGCTGGTTGGGGTTTGGACAAGGGGTAAATTTGGAGGCGAATCTATTATTGAAAACCTCACTCTGGACAGATTACTTTTTGGGATAGAAAAATTGGCATAGAAGCCATAGAAAGATACTGCGGGTGAAATAATATTAAAAAACGCCGCAGAGGAAAAAGACGTGTGCTGTTAAGACGATGGCGTTTCATTGTGGTCATTTTGCTTGGCGTTGGCAGGAATCGTGTTAACACGAAGAACTGAAGTACTCTGTGATATTTGTCTTCTACGCATTACTTAGTTTTGTTTCTCGTTACGGTTTCATGCCAATACACTAATCTACTTAGTGTATTGTATATTGTTGATTCATTTACTATGTTGATAAAGGGCGATGCCGAGAGCGTTGGGGAGGGAAGGGTGGAGGAGATGACAGCGGGGGCATGAGTGGTCCAGAAATACGACGAACATCTAATGAATAATAAAAAATCCACCCCCTCCCCTCAGACATATTTTGCTACGACCTGATTTTTTTAGGAAGAAGTGAATGATGTTTGTCACTGCATAATCAAGCAGTGTTTCCACAAATTTTGTTCCTCAACAAAGTTACTTAACAAAGAATTTGTTATCTTTAGTTCAGCTGACGGGCGCGGCTGTTCCGGCCTCTCCTGGTCTCCCCAGCCTCCCTTGCTGCTCTATGCGAGTTGGGGCTGCAAAGGTGAGAGGTAGAGGGGAGAAGAGCTCAAGAGACGATGGCGTCTTTCGTCGTACCCAACGAGGCTCCAATATGGGAAATGCAGAGAAACCAAAATTCATCTGGTAGATTAATGTTATCTCACAGCTCACCAGTGAATGAGTCCAAGAGAAGGTTGCCTGAGAAACTCACCTGTAGGAAGGCACTGGAGAGGCCTGAGCGCTGCAGAACATCACAACAGGGTGTCCTGATTTACCCTCAAGAGGGGCTTGGGGAGCCAGATCAGGTGCGGAGCTGCCAAAAGGATCTGACCCGAGTCGAGGTAACATTTAAAGCCCCTGAGCTTCCTGAGGCAGGGCCTTCAAAGATCTCAAAGGAAACAGAGCCTTGACGGTAAATGTTGAGGAACAAACCGAGTAAAGTAAGAGAAGTAAAATGAAGAATAGAAAAACGCATCAAGACGTTGTGAACTAATTCGTGTTTCTCAATGTATCGTTGGATGGATGGTGTAGCGAGAGAGGGTGCAATGGCCAAGCGGTTGATGAATGGTTGATTTTGACGTTGCTCTGATGTGCTTTCCCGCCATTTTCGTCACGTTGTCGGGATGGTTGTGGGTGGAAGGTAAACCAGGGAAAACTGTCGGACCCTGCTGCTGACAACGGATCCTCGGACCGCACTCATGACCCAGAGTATGTGTTGCGGGGATACCGACCGGACCCTTTAGCATAAAAGGGCTAAAAAAAAATAGTGTGAGCGTTTGAGGGTGTGAGGTGCGCCTTGCCGTCGGCTACTTCACTTTCTGGGGGATTCGGCCTAGTGTCTACATCTATATGTATGAGTAGTTTCAAAATGTTTTGATATATGTGTTGTTGGATGCTTGACGCTGCGCTTATGATGTTCTTAGGCATTTAAGATAGCAATGATGCTCATGTTGGTATCACTCTTGCAACAGTTCATATTGGTCTAGATAATATCCATGAATCTATATAAACGTAACTACAAGTTCGGCAACACCGTCGAAATTTCTAAAAACAAATCTAAACATTTTACCCGCTTCAAAGTTCTTTGACTCTCTCTGCCCTCTGCACTTGCATCTGCAGGAATGTCTTATCAAAACGATCCTTATAACCATAATTTCTTTCATTATGGCATTATGGTACCCCGAGGAGCCAGCGTCAGGTTCACGCTTACATCTGCAAGGCACCTTACCCAAACTGAGGTGGAGGAGAGGCCTGTGCCGAGCAAAAGATGACGGCAGCTTCCATGGTCCGTGCCTTGAAGGGCAGCTGAGGAGCGGGCACTGGGGCCGAGAAGCCGATAGGATCTGTAAGTTGACCGCCACAAACCATTCTTAACACTCGCTCCTTGCATAGAAAATAGGACCGGGTTGCCCTCAGACAAAGTTCGAGTAGAGGACGGTTGGTAGATGAAATTCCTCCATCAGTTTTAGCCGATCACTCACGGCCTGGTCACCACATAATGGCCTTGTTTCCTGGCACATCACTAAAAAGCTAAACGGCAGACGAAATAATTAGCAGGAAGAAAGGTGACCGTTAACGACACAGCAAACAGGAAGGAGAGGTAGGGGAGAATGAGGAGATAGTTGATAATGTGGTAGTAGCCTAGGAGGCAGAGGTCACGAAAGGGTAAAGGATATTGAAAAAGAGTGTTCTCGAGGACTAGTGTGTTTGGAACTTTCAAAAATTATTATAACATGCTATAAATACATTAAATGTAGACAAGCGTGTGCTGTGGTGAATGTTGTGGTGAATGTGAAGATAAAACAAAGAGCAAACAATGTTTTTGAACGACATTTTCTCGATTGTGTTATACCCTCGAGACACTCGGTCGACGACGTCAGTAGACCGGTTGTGGCATAGGATCTCCATTTAATACCAAGGCAAAACACCGAATTCAATATATCCAACACTGATTCATTCCTCACTGTCAGGTTACCTGTTTAACCACCATGGACTGTAGTAGACACTAACTTTGGCAGCCAAATACGCCACCTTAAGGTAAACAAATCTCCAGTATATGATTTTCCCAGCACTTTCTATAACGCGAACTTAAACTTGATTTTTAGTTCAATATTACTTATAAGTCAACTACCACAGATTATTTCAAGGGGGTATTACCGACAGCTGACCGAGGCGAAGTGGTGAGGTAGGGGCGAATGAGAGTTTGGTGCGCTAAATGGAAGTAAGTCGGGCGTAGAGAAAGGTTGGGCACGAGTAGGTGTGGTGTTGTTCTCGAGTTATCGGTAGGCTATCAGCGTTAACGAGTGAAAGGTGGTGTCATCTAGATAGATGTGGGTGAAGGTTGAGTTAGGTATAGCAAAATGGGCATTTGCAAGTGCTTACGGACCAGGTAGTGTGAGGGGTGATGAGGAGAGCGAACATTTTTGAATTAGTTTGAGTGAATATATTATGAGTGTTGGATGTCGAAACAACGTGGTAATAGCTACTGGGGTACCCGTGGTGTAGATTAGATTAGAGTGTCAAGGTTTTCTAGTGCACTGGAGTCAATGTCCTTCTGGCACCAAACGTCCAACCAGCAGCCGGTGCTGTATCAAGTCATCGTCCGTCTTCGGGATTGCTTCGACTCACGGCATGCTCAGGTCACTACTGTTTATAGGGAGCAAAGAATACGGTGGTCCACTGAGATGGAGGAGTCTATCGGTAAGTAAGGTCAAGTATGCTCAATTCACAACAGATCAGATTTCAGCTAAGAGGTCGTTTTTTCAAAGGTAGCTGAGAAGCGGTTCCGATGGATTTTGTGTTGATTTCGATGAGAGTGGTGGGGGGGGAGGCTATTGGATGGGCAGGTATAGAGAGGAAAAAGTGGAATAATATCGGATCATCTACTTATAAGAGAAAGATTTAGAGTAGCAGAGGTGGAAGGGTAACGAAAGAGTTGGAGGAGGAAGAGAGGAAGTAGAGGAGGTGAGTTGAATGTGAAAAACAGAACTGAGGAGTTCCAGCAGGCGTTGAAGGAGAAATTAAAGTTTAAAATGGCAATGACTGATTAATTTTGAGGAAGAATATGAGACATTCAGAAAGGCGATAAATGTGCGAGGTGTTCGCCGTGTGGGCGGGTGTAGGAGGAAGTGTTGCGAGTTTTGGAACGATGAGGTTAAAATGGTGACGGTGCAGAAGAGAAGAGCTTTGAGGAGGATGTTGCAGGCGAGGTCAATAGTGGCCTATGACAACTTTAGAGACAATGGGAAAGAGGTGAAGTGTCTTGAGGAGAGCAAATTGGGACAACACTGATGCTAGGCGGGGTGGGCCTTAGTGCAATAGGGACAAATTTTGGCACGTGTCTAAGTGCACGAGAGGAAAGTGAGGAGCGTCTTGCCGTCGGTGACCTCTCTTCGTGGGGTAAGAGTCCATTGTTGAGAGGAGGTATGCTATGCTAGTCCACCATTGTTACAGTATAAACGTACCTGGTTTGGGAATACAGTGTAGATGCAAACACTCACAGCCTTTCAGGAGTACAATTACCCCTATTAAAATGAATACTATTCTCATAGGAGAGTAGAAGGACATACACCATTTTCACGCGTGATTCTCACTATCACTGGAGTAGCGTAAAATGCAGTGTTCTTCTACTCCTCAAAGCCAATATATTCTTTATGTGTGAAAAAGCAATCGAGTTGTAGTATCGCTCGCTTAGAAGAGATGAAAAACGTGTCAATTAGTTAAGTGTTATTAGCGAACACATGTTATACGTTAGCGTACAACACTTGTGCTCCACCTTTGCACTGCCAGTTATCAGCGAACGCATGTTATACGTTAGCGTACAACATTTGTGCTCCACCTTTGTACTGCCACGCGTGCATATGTTCAGTAACTAATGTCTAGGCGTTGTATCCTCACTTGCATGTGCCAATGGCTCGTGTTGATACTGGCAATCGGTTGGTTCACGCTTGCAAGCACCCAGTGCCCTCAGTACCATTTCTTTGCAGTTTGTGTTCTCATTGTAAATGATTTCATGTACTCACTCTGAAGTGCCGATAAGGTTTGTGGTATAATGGCACCGCCTTGGTGTTCTCATTGGCTCCTTCAATAGTTCCAATTTTCCATTGCAAAGGCTTTGTTTACTATATTCCAAGCACCCATGCCTCATGTCCCAACTTTGAAGCACCCGTTACGTGTCCTTACTCTCTGGAACTCTTGTTTCGAGCAGTCTGTTTCGAGCAGCCCTGATCCGTGTTCGCCCCCTCGAGTACTCATGTTAAGTGTTCTCACTTGTGTGTGGGAGGAGGTGAGGCCTGGGCGCTGCACTGGATCACCACCGCCCCTGGGGAACGCCCCTTGACGGGGGCCTGGGGCACGGGAGCGGGCATAGTGCGCCCCACGGGGTCTGTGGGGAGTTTTGGAGTGCTCGAGTCGGAACCAAAGGTGATCTAAGAAGGTGAGGCGTGACGTCACAAGCTGCAGGTGCACTTTCACGCTATCAATAGACCGCTCGAAGACAATAGTATGAAATAAGTAGAAATACACGAGGGAATAAAAAAAAACAAAAAAACAGGAGGAATAATTAAAAAGGAATAAAAAAGAAGGCATACAACGAAGAACAAAATGAGAGAATAAAAATTAATATAAAACTGCATCAAAATAAGGAATAAAAAAAGGAAAACCAAGATCTGTTTTGTGTGAGCCGGTATCACTGTTAAAAATAAAATGTGATTAGGTCTCGATGATCCAGCTCCGATTAATTCGGGTAAGTGTGGCTTGGTTCCTTCCTCTCCTAACGTGAGTCGAGTAAAAGATGAAGTCTACACAAAGTTGAGGATTCTACTGTTAACATCGTACCTGATGGAGCACCATGGACCTGAAAACATCGAAATTTTAAAAGAAAAATCAACCACTCAAAAACAATTACGACTGTCGAAAAAAGTTCACAATAATCGACGAAGATTAGCAAACATCAACAGGGATGAATGTAAATGAACACTTATCAACGACAATCAACACAACAGATCAGCGTTAAGCCCAATGATGTGCGTCAATCTGTTATGTTTGAGGAAGATCAGCAAAGATTGCTGATTATCGGCGACGATTGCTGACGATCGGCGACGATTGCTGATGATCGTCGAAGATCTCCATACCTGTATTGAGGAGCAGGAGAGGCCTGGGCGCTGCAGATCATCGTAGCGTCTTTACCCGAGTTTACTTTGGTGAAGATCTTTTTAGACTGATAAGGCACATCTGGGGCTGAGCTGCCTACAGGACCTGTCATTGGTGGGGAGCTTCGACTAGAGAGCTGGTTTACAGACGAGATGAAACGTAGCATAGATAGTGTAAAAAAAATGCAGTAGAAGAAACAGAATATGGGAGTGGCAGATAGAAAAAATAAATTCTAAAGGATAGGGAAGATTTAAAGACTGTAAATGAAGATGCATACATTTATTATCAGACAACACAGCAGGTTGTTGTGATGATTCGTGTGATGTATGAGCAGAGTGTGTGGGTATTGCAGTAACTGTACCTCTGTTTCGTAGGCCGTTCTGAAAGCTCGATCGAAACATCGTCACTAGGGACATTGTTGTCGCATAGGCAGAGTCAACAGTCTCGGTAATTGATGTGATAATGAGGAATGATATCGAGTAAAATCGTTAGGCCGCGCTTCCCACATCCAATGAAACTATTTTAACTAATCGCTAAGATCTCTAACTCGTCGCACGTTCTTCCTCGAACCCAGGCACACGCTCCCCTCTAATTGATCTTAAAATCGTGTCATCCATCGGCCTGCCTTCCACTCACAGTACGATCGGGATGAACGCATCGCACGACTACTCTTGGGCACGATGTAGTACCTAGGTAATTTTTTAGATGCTTTTGTCCACTTTTGAAGACCCCTTCCTCAACACCTCACCTGTATTTAGGTACGGGTGAGGCCTGAGCGCTGCACAGCAGGGCTACAGCCCCCCGCACTCCTTGCTCCCTCACAGGCAGGTCGGGGGGCAGGTCGGGGCCAGTGCTGCCTACAGGGTCTAGAACACATCACAGTAACCATCACAAGATGAGCTGATTGCATTTAACGCTGGAACGATACAGAGATGCCCTTGGGCCAGGAGAGTAGGTAGAAGGTGTAAATAGAGAATGAAATGAGGAGACAGCATGCAGGGAAGCTTTTGGAACTGAGGAAATGGAAATATCAAGAGTAGATGTGAAAACAAACGTGGTAACAATGAGGTAGACTTGTGTAAATTCCTAAATTGAACTGGAGGAGACAATGCGGAGAGGGGAGGGAAGTAATAAAGAAAAGGAATCGGTGTGAGGAACAAAAGAATCAATACAATGTTACAATAGGTATTGTTCGGTTCGTCGATAACGTGATATCCAAGATCAGGTCAATGAATAATAAGCAAGATACATGGATCTTTAGAAGAGTGTAATGCCTGTAGACTCCAAGCAGTGATATGAAATTACGAGACTAAAAAACATCTACATCATTCGAAAACAGCTCACGACTGCGATGACGTTACAAGGGAGGAGATATCGAAATATGCTCTGAAGTTGCTCGAAGGATTTGCCATCTCGGCTCTGCGCTGGCGAAGGGACACAAACACACACTATAGAACTGAACGAGTTATTAACCAGTGAGGAGACAGCTAACGTCTCTCATAGTTGCTCCTTATTGGGTCCTTCTGGACTCGAAATGGAACTTCGTGGGATCTTACAGTACAGACGCAGGGGCTCGCTCTTGATCTGCGAGGGTTCGCAGGTGGGTAGGTGGAGGAGATATCTCGAGTTACTATGTATAGGGGTATGAGCCCATGTCTCGACTTGCGCGCCTACACAGGTAAGTAGGAGCGGGAAAGGATTTAGAAAGTGCGCCTTAAATTGTCCTTACTACTGACGAGGGGCCTCATCTCCCGACCTGTGGCCTCCCCCATACCCCGATGCTTTACTGGTAAGATAACTTGGGTGTACACCTTGACGAGACATTGGTAAACGACAGGGGCAATAGCCACAACCTGCAAGTTCTCACCGATAAGAAGGAGCGGGAAAGGCCTGAGCACTGCAGATCATAGCGACAGACCCTGAAGACTTGACTCCCTTGAAGAGCTTCTTGGATTCCAGGGGAACGTCGGGGTAACTGCTGCCCAGAGGATCTACAGACCCCCAAAGAAAACAAGTTCCTGTAGCTTAGACTTTAGAGATTTGCTAATAAATAAATGTCGCATTAATAGACGCAGAAGCGTGCAAATGTAGACTTGAATGAAAAAATAGGGAAGAAATAAACCAACATACGCAGATATACAGAAGGAAATAAAGCTGTTGTAAAATGTTCGCTTGTTGATATACAGGTTGCGAGAAGTATTATATTTATGGTGTCATTGAAAAGGTGGCCACGATCAACGAGCGTGGAAGTTGTCCCTCTGTGAATATCCTTTGATGTGAGTGGACGGTGGTTACAGAACTTCGAGAGCCAGGTAGGCTGATGAAACGGTTGATAACAGCGCCATTCTGTTGATGAAACGAGACCAAGCTTACTTGGAGAGAGACAGCTCACCCATGTGACTACTCTCACCAGTGCGGCAACGCCATTCTGTTGTTGAAACGAGACCAAGCTTACTTGAAGAGAGACAGCTCACCCATGCGTCTACTCTCACCAGTGGGGCAACGCCATTCTGTAGATGAAACGAGACCAAGCTTGCTTGACTCTCCCAGTGGGACAACGCTATTCTGTTGATGAAACAAGACCAAGCTTGCTTGGAGAGAGACATCTCACCCATGTGACTACTCTCACCAGTGGGACAACGCTTCTTTTCAAGTGGTTACCTTGATTGCCGGCGAACCATATCACACCTAGAACTCCACTTACCTGAAGGCGGGCATTTCACTTGGGTGGCAACCCTTACCTGTAATTGGGTACCGGCGACGCCTGGGCACTGTAGATCATGGTCACCGACCCTGATGCTTTTGACTCACAAGCTAAGACTTCGGCTTCAATGGGAAGGTCGGGAGCTGAGCAAACTCCACTTACCTGAAGGCGGGCATTTCACTTAGGTGGCAACCCTTACCTGTAATTGGGTACCGGCGACGCCTGGGCGCTGCAGATCATGGTCACCGACCCTGATGCCTTTGACTCACGAGCTAAGACTTTGGCTTCAATGGGAAGGTCGGGAGCTGAGCTTCCGACGGGATCTGATTTTGTGGAAAGCGGGAGGTTGGTGTGGTCGTGATCAGGAATATCGTGTGATCGTGAAGGGTCGCGACGGCGATCAAGTTGTGATCGTGGTGATTGAATGATGTAGGGAAGTTTGATCGTGTTGAAAGAATAGAGTTTTGTGTCAAGCAAAAATAAAACTTGCATTGTTGTCAGTGTCTTTCAGTCTAAGGTTGCTGTTATTGGATAGTGGTAATAAGAGGTGGAAATCAGCAAAAAATAGCAGGTAGTTCATCAAGAAATGGAAAAAGAAATGAACAGAATTCATGAACTTATCTTTGCGTGGATGTAGGCTCCGTTATATATGTGCTGAAACCGGTTTGTTAACACTCGTCATTAGGCTCCGTTATATATGTGCTGAAACCGGTTTGTTAACACTCGTCATTAGGCTCCGTTATATATGTGCTGAAACCGGTTTGTTAACACTCGTCATTAGGCTCCGTTATATATGTGCTGAAACCGGTTTGTTAACACTCGTCATTA